>NQII01007995.1:0-36726 GCA_002778355.1 Clitarchus hookeri | reverse complement strand
CGCCACCGCCACCGCCGCCACCACCAACATCGTCCTCACCCACGCACCATGCCGCGACGCCACGCCGAAACCCTCTCTCCGACAGCCGAACAGAGCAGGGTGGTTCGTCCCCAGAATTAAGGATAGAGTGCTAACTGCAGTCTGCTTTAATTATCCCGAAGATTGGCATGAAGATCTATCCGGTAGAAATGACAATTTTTTAACACCACGAGAGTGGTTTAAGGTAGACAGCATTACCTCTGCTTCCTAACAAGTCCAATGGCAGAGCTTCTGGGCAGGTTGATACGTTTCTGCAGTATACACAAGAGTAGCGTCACTAAACCTATGACAGATGGCGAAGTTTGTAAGTCGCGGCGAAGGCGGGACTCGGCGGCAGATATTGTGATGGGAGGTCAATATATTATTTGTTGTCTACCGATGAGTCGAGCTAGACGGAGCGGCTGGCTGCTGCCAGCAGTACAGCGGTGCGCAGCGAGCGGCGTACCTCGCGCCAGTGGCAGGCGCACTGCAGCCCCGCCNCGCGTCCAAACGCCGCCTGCGCGCGCAATTCCCCTCTCTTCAATCCCACACACTCGTAGCCGTTCCATCCACACGTCACCACTCGCGCTCTCACTACATACTTTCAGTTCCATTATTTTATATTCCTTCCGCTTATTTTCAATTTATATTTACTAAATGGTCTTTAATTGTGGAAACTGTGTGGCCAGCATCCAAAATTTTGTTGTAACAAAATTTTTGCTACTTTACCATTGGAATAATTTTTTTTGTTTAAAATGCAAGTTTTTTGGTTTGTGACAATTTTAACAACTACATGTCATTAAAAACAGACTGACAGAGACTTTATGTAATGTTTGCAGGGTGATGAACTCCAACATTTTAAAATTGTGACTAAAGATATTATTGAAATTAATGGTGTCTCGTTCTATGGCCTATACGACTACGATGCGAGCATGATCTTTAGTTGGCACCACGCATGCGCGAGACGCGGGTGGAGGGCCGCGGCGACTGGCGGCAATTTTGGGTGTGGGCGAAAATTTACGGAATGTATATCTAGTGACTATGATATGCTAGAGCACTGATTATGTGCTTAACAAAATATCTCGTCAATATAAGTTGATTTAAGCCAAAATACCAAGTAACCATTTCATTACTTAAATTTAATTCCCATCACCCAAAGAAAATATTACCCACTGACGTTGTAATATACACATTAAACCCATTGACGTGTCTCCAATACAGGCGCAACCTGATTTCCTGTCGTTCAGTTATATAGTTCCTGCATTAATGTTTGACCAATTTTATTTTTAATGTAGCTAGATACTGCTCCTAAACATAGGACACGGTGAAATTTTAATATTTGAAAGGTTATACAGTATATACGTATAATTGTGCCAAAGAATGTTTACAAACAACGAATAATATAATCGATAAATTATCAGTTGTATGTGAAGATGGTAGTTATGTACAATTCATTCAACAGTATAAGTTTGTCTCTATGTGGGGGAAGCGAATAGACAATTTACACCTACGTACAGAGTCAAATGTTTGTGTCTCCTATACAAGTAGTGAAATAATGTGATATCTCTAATCACTGCTTACATAGGATTCAATGATTTCAAGTATTCTCTACAGTTTCTGCAGGCGCTGGTAAATGACCTGGCAGGGGCTATGCTTTTAAAATTGCGCACACCCATAAACTGAATTGCATACTTCGGCCTCATAGACACGGAGCGTAAGGAGATAAACATGACATTCATTAAATACCGTATGGCTGAAAATGAAAACATCTCGGCTATAAAATACGTGAACGAGCATGATATTCTGAAATAAAAAACTTCTCACTTGTAACGCTGTTATTGCAAGTACACTGTCGCACCAACGCGAAATGGTGGTCGGTGTCGGTTAACTGGCCGAGTTCTGTGCAAAAATGAATTAAAACATGGCGAAAGCAAACCGCTACATCCAACAAAGTGTTGGGTTATTCACGACCACGTTTATATGTTTCGGATCTTTCCTCTTGTAAACAATATTATTTCGCTACATATTTCCTCCGAGTGTAGGAAATATTGGTGTTATTTATGATACCTTTCCCACTATTGTGGCTAAATATAGGGCTACTGGTGCCGGTTACTCCACACTGCGTTTGATTGCTGTGCGATTCCGTTTTATCGTCCACAAGCTGACCAAATGCCGAGAAGAGTGATACTTTTATCGCGCCAGGGGCCCTACTTTAAAATTTTTCACTGTTTTTATCATAGACGAAATATGAAGTAGGCCGATATCACTGGCTGCGCACAACCAATAACCGTGTTTTAATATTGAACTGCTTTTTGCCAACACGGCTAGTAATATTTCGTGGGTTTTATTTGAGGTTCTATCACTGATTTTTAAACAATTACTTTGAGATACTTGCATACTTAATGTAACAAATTTGTAATGCAGTTAGATTGAATTTAAATTGATGAAAGTATTTTATTATTAAATTAGTGCTTGTCTTTTGAAATTTGAGATTTAAACAAACACGTCCATCATTGTTTACTATGCAATTACCAGTTGTGTTCTATTGGGGTAAACCAATGTTGGGTACATGCGCTAAAGTCAAACAAGCGGTCTACCTTATCTTTCGTCTGTGGCATTTATATAAAGACAATTACCACGATATTATCTTTGCTAGGTGCAATTGTATTCTGTAACACAAAATGTTACCCAGACGGTCTTTTAGGCGCCTCGTGAATGCCTTTATATAAAGACAGGTTAACAATATGTTTTTATAAACTGCAGTTGAATTAAATGGCCTATATATGAAGATTAATTCCAGGAAATATGCTCTAAAGCAAACAAATATGCATTAAAATGCTTCTAAGAGAAGGAAAATTACCGTCTGTTATTTTCCCGTACTAATATACAGTGTCGTTAATATATTTATAACGTATGTTTTATTTTTGTTCGTGGTATCCTCTAACGCAACAATTATACAGACAACGGACACGGCCATGACTTTAGTGCTGCTATCTTGTTATACTCGATGTAAACTAGGACCATCTAAATACATATACCATAGATAATAGAAATTAATTTCATAAATATTATTCGAAAATGCATTAGTAAACAAAATATAATTTTCGTTTGGAAATTTTATTTTTTGAAAATAATACGTGATACAAGAGAGACAGTAATAACCAAACAAGTGTAATTTAGCAAGCAGATTGTTAATTTCAGAACAGAGCCATCATTGGCAAACCCATGCGATATTAAAAAGACAACAATAAAGAGATGTGTTACAGAATAGCGCCTAAAGACAATTACAAACAACTGTCGTTTCAGCTGTCGTTATCGCAAAGAAGCGCGCAGTGAGTATCTTTAAGTAAGATAAAGTTACAAAATAAGCCCCCAGGTTATCACATTCGTTAAATGAGATTAATCACAGACAAATTCCGTAGCATGTCTGCATGGCATCCAGAATTCCGTGAGTTTCAGCCATTTCCGGAGTGCTTTTTAATCCTTATTGCACGTGAATTTCATCTAAGATCTTGTCAGCAAAAATTCCAAATTTTTTACTCCATGGAACTAATTTCTTGGTTACACTATTGCAACAAAGGAAATTAACATTAGTATTACTATTCTTTATCTTGCCCAGCCTTTGCGGCTATCCAGATCATCTTATGTAGCGACTCAGTTGACATTTCATATCAACACAAGTTTTAATAAGGGTGATCGGTGACCTTCACTGTAAGTACACGTTTTCTAGGTCACGTTGTGTGCTACTTGAATTTGTATTCGGTGTGGCTGACGTAATAAGAACTTATTTTAAATAAAGCCATTATAAAATTAAATGTTAAGAGATTCATTTTGTCGGTAAAATGTCGGTAGCAGTGTTCATTGTAAATTTATGTACTTGGGTTCCTTAATAGTAATTCAAAGTTTTTTTTATATAACAGTCCTAGAAATTGGTTTTATTTGTAGTTGCTAAAACACTTCAAGGTTAGCTATGTTTGTCATATATCAAACGTACGAGGTGTGTTAAAAAAATAAGGTGACTTGTTATTTTGTGACTTTGTCTCGATAAATATTTATGTACTCATCAATATATATTTTGTTCCCTTCAAAGTAATCCCCCTCAGATATAATACACTTGTGCCTGCGCTTTTTGCGAATCCTCGAAGCACTTATGATATGCGCATTTTGGAATGGCATTGGAGTCTCCCAGGTCTTTATCTCTACAATCGTGACAAACCTCCGTCCTTTCATGGGTCATAGCCCCCTGCGACTTGTTCCTGTACCCAAAACTGAAGAGTTTTGGGAACAGGAACAAGTCGCAGGGGGGCAAGTTCAGTGAATACGGTGGCTGAGGCATGATTACGGTGTTGTTAATACAGATTCTTTGATCCATTGTTTGCGATAGCAAAAAAATCGCCAAGCACACCAAAACACGTCTAACATTTATATCTGTCACAATCAAACTAACAATGCAAAATGGCTAATAATGTCAACATATGTTGGGGACATGTGTACCAACATAACAATAAAACATTCGATAATCGAATGTACGTAGCCCTCGAAATTTTGCATGGTCACACTATTTTTTGAACACATCTCGTATACCAGAACAGTGAAAAGAGATGTGTAATTTCATAGAAGCACAGATATTGAATTCAAGCAGAAATTCCTCCTTAAAAGTGTATTTTGGAAATATGTGCAGAGCTGTTAATGATTATGCACGCGTGTGGCAGAATATTTGTTATCACTTCGTAACTCTTCAAACTTTTATAAACGACGAAGTCTCAAATTACTCGAGAATGCCTCGCAAACGGTGGTGATTAGAGTGACAATACTAGACCACCTCATTTTGTTAATTTTAACTTTATAATTCACAAGCTTTCATTGGAAAACGAATAAATCTGCTGCATAACATAAATTTATGCGACAGCAGTGTTGCAATTCATTTTTTCTCTATGAAATACTTTTATTACGGTGATTAGTTTCATACCGGTTGCAGATATTCCTTCAACTACAAAATCCTGGATGTATTGTTCTATTAAAAATATTTTCTGCACATTTACATTAAACATGTGTTTCAGCTGCATCTTCAAGGTTGCTTACCACCATTACGAAACATCGTCGCGCATGTCACACACTTACGCACACACACACATATATATGTATTTATATAACATATTTAAAATGATCACCATTAACAATTCACGCGAGTACAGCGATGGTTGCCGCACATTACCGCCATGGCCCGACATTGTGTCCTATTTGTGTTAAATGTGGTTTGCTTGCGTGGATGTTCCACTAGGAGCAGACATGTCCATCTATCATTCATAGCTGCAAGACACCGAGTAAAACCTTGTGTGCAGTGTGAGGTACTGAGCCTAGTCCACTGAACACGTAGCACGCCCCAACGGCGAATTCGACATGATTTTTTTCAACTGGATGAGTTTGAGAGAGGCCACATCGTCGGCCTCTGAGAGACAAGTTGGACGTTCAGGATCATTGCTCTTCTCTTGATCCTCTCTGCCTAAACTGNATTACCGCCATGGCCCGACATTGTGTCCTATTTGTGTTAAATGTGGTTTGCTTGCGTGGATGTTCCACTAGGAGCACACATGTCCATCTATCATTCATAGCTGCAAGACACCGAGTAAAACCTTGTGTGCAGTGTGAGGTACTGAGCCTAGTCCACTGAACACGTAGCACGCCCCAACGGCGAATTCGACATGATTTTTTTCAACTGGATGAGTTTGAGAGAGGCGACATCGTCGGCCTCTGAGAGACAAGTTGGACGTTCAGGATCATTGCTCTTCTCTTGATCCTCTCTGCCTAAACTGNCACATCGTCGGCCTCTGAGAGACAAGTTGGACGTTCAGGATCATTGCTCTTCTCTTGATCCTCTCTGCCTAAACTGTGAGCCGGTGTTGGACGCATTGGGAGTATGAGGGTACACTCACCTGTCGAGAAGGATCGGATCAACACCGGCGGACAACAAGCTGGGAGGATCTTTTCATCGTGCGAATGGATATAAGCCCTCCACGGGCGTCGCTGGGCGCTATCCAGGGACATGTCACGACAGCTGGTGATACGCCTGTGTTCACCAGTACCATACCCAGGCTGCTATCATAGCGTGATCTGTCGTCGCTTTGTCTCTTTGACAATCTTTGTTTGATCTTCGTAATTTTGAATGGGAAGCCTGGCAGCTTGCGGATTTGCACCGAGTGGTATTCAGAGGCGAATCACAGTCCTGTCTGGATACAGAGACAACCAACTTATTCGAGTCTGGAGATGTTCTGGCCAGCGCTGTGATACACGTTTCATTGTTTAGTGGCACACCGTCCCATCAAAAGCTGTTATGGTGTGGGGTGCCATTTCCTATAATTCCCGTACCTCACTGGTGGCGATTGAAGGAACCCTGAACGCGCGGTGATACATACAGAAAATTCTGCAACATGTTTCATGATATCAACATGCTTCCTTGGCCAGCAATCTTCCCAAACCTCTCGGCCATTGTGAATTTGTGGGGCCAGTTAGGATGGAAACATCGGCCAGCAGCAACTACGGCATACTTTGAGGGCCAGTTGTGCCAGCTGTAGCAAGTTCGTTTTCAGGAGAACGTCAGACTTCTGTATGCCTCCATGCCCGACCGTATCGACGCCTATCTCCTTGCTACGGGTGGTCTAGCAACATACGAAGTGCATCTTTCAAGTGTTGGTCTCCTGCAAGAAATGCTTGGTGTGGCACGATATTTTGATATTTTCTGTATACGTAGTATCTTTTCCTGTTCCTGTACCTACTTAAGTGCTCCAGTGATGTTTTTAAAATTGAGCGTATTTTTTTCATGATATCTTTAAGGTGGCTTTTGTTGGAGATTTTATAATCAACCTGCTCAGGGTACATACTTATAATATATGCATGCGTAAATCACGGTTTCATGACAGAAAGACGAATTCAACACATATTCGTACTACTGGTTTATAAAATGCAACATTTTAAAGACATTATATAATAATATTTCTTCATTTTTGCGGCATTTTTCTTTTCTTGTTGTCGAATGTTGGGCAGATGATGGCTTGAACGCCATTTCCTAGCTACAGTGGAAAGAGCAAACGTGTATTCCCACGCCACACGGCCGTTAAATTTATGCTACAGAACACGCAATGTACGAATATGTATGAAGTTGTTATTAGAACTGAATTCCACATTGGCTTGTCCAAAACTCCACGCATACTGCATCAAGTTGTCACCCGATTTTGTTTTAATATGCCGAGCTATTCGCTTTCACGGCGTATGTGCCTTTTATTAATGGACCATGTCCCTGGAACGTTATTAAGAATATAATTTTCCTTGAAACCATAGAATCCCCAATCAAAAGGTTTTCATAAAATTTTAGTGAGTACAATTAAGTAACAGCAGACTACACGAAAATGGTTCCAACAAACTGATGGGATATTTTTTTCGCGTGTTCTGTGAATTTACATATTTGTTGTCTTTAAAATATGAGTACCTCAATATAATATGTCTGCGAAGTAATTTTGCATACAAAAGTGTTATAATGCCAATTTATAAACTGCCCCTTAGAAACACGAGGGATTTAATAGTGACACAAAATATATACACATTTATGTGAACACTTTTCCATTAAACTTCCTAAATAGTAATAAAAGTTTTCAACCTATACATAGCATGAAAAGAAAGACTTTACCATCTGTGGTTTCTTAGTATGCGTATAAAATTTGGTAAATGGGCGACAAATTTCTTACGTACGCTGCATACACAGTTCTTTCAAAGGGTTTATCTGTCAGTCCAAACCAATCAGTTTTACCTAATGCGAGCTTTGCATACAAATTTAAAGATAGATTTTTCAGTTTTGTCTGCCAAGACACACATCATTCGTCACACACTAATCTGAACAATATCGCTGGTGGTGCTTGAAGTCGAGTGTACATTCTTGGATTATTGTGTTCAACTTTGGTTTTTATTTGACAATTTGATACTTCTTTCGAAATTAATGAATAGACCGAAGTCTTTTTTTTATAGACTACGGTCTTCTGACCACGCCGACATTATTTATCGGAACTAAAAAATCCTTCCAATATACGTAATTGGACATTGATTTATAAAGAGCGAACGCAAAATACTAGATGACGCGTAGACCTTAATTCGCTCCGGGTTACATGTAGACTGACAACGGCAATGGAAACGTCAACATATAGTTTTACCTGCCACATAGCTGGTCAGACGACAAACCTGAGGGAGTGCCGTCGTCCTTCAGTCCAACGATTGGTCGTCAGTCCATCCTCCACACGTCTAACTTATCCGTTATAATCCGTCTTATAAGTCCGATCGTTCCACAGAACTGTGTTTTTAGGGGACCTTAGAGTGTTACTTCGGTTTATCAAGATTAAGTGTTTTATTTAGTGCAGTCTGTTAAGTGGTGAGGTGAAGTATTTATTGAGTTCATAACTATCAATACCTTTACAAAAATTTGTATTTTATTTGAAAACTTATACAGTAAATGGGATTTGTTTAGATTAAGCAGACCAACAACATGTTTAACGTTTGCTTATGCGAGTACAGATTACCCAAACCGATTCTCTATTCCATTAGTGGCCGGAGAAGATGACTGTTGGAACGCTGCCTTCTGCTTCAACCCTATAGTAGGGAAGCCGCTCAAGTTGCGGTTTGATTGGCAGTTTTGCTGTTATTGGATTCCTTTATTGTGTGTATCGCTTTATATTTTGATGCTGCGTTCATCAACGGAAATAGCAAGCCACATGGGTGAACTGTTTATATAGTCTATTCGCGATATTATCACTGTTTTTGAATCAAACCTTTGAATTATCACCCAATATATGATGTGTTTAGTTGTCTCCTNATTCGCGATATTATCACTGTTTTTGAATCAAACCTTTGAATTATCACCCAATATATGATGTGTTTAGTTGTCTCCTTAATATGTAATGTGTCATAGGCGCCTTACACTTATGTTAAAGTAAAAGTATCGTCTATTTGGTTAAACTGAAGATTAAGTTATGCATGACCAATTATTTACAGTAATTTATTTATTATTAATATGAATAAAACGTAGAATTAAAATACGTGTGTTGCTAACGCCTAGTAAACAATAGTTATCATGCAAAATATTATTAAACAGGGTACGCACGAAAGCGGTGCGTTGCACATTTTGTGTAATTTTCTATAGCATGTTAAGATTTGTTTCAATGAGGCGGAGAAATAGCCTGAAAGTAGTACTTAAGCAGAGATTCAGAAAAGTAGCAAGACATCTTGAATGTCTCCCAAACGCTTTCTTGTAGCGGATGTCACCGGACACATTCACCTAAGACGTCTTTAATACGGTTTAAAAATAACCGAATATACGATGAACAGACAAACGTCACACTCGCGCAAAGACATTAATCCGTGTTTGTTATTTCGTGACGTGTGTATGTCAGCATTTTCACAGATACATATATATATCGCTGCAGGCGTCCATGATTGGACAATAACTTTACTAATTCTCGCATTCCTTAGAGACAAGATTTCAAAATTTTCTTTAGTATAAACATAAATATAAATGTGTCTGAAATCTGTTTCTGAAATTCATAACATTGAATAATTAAACATATTTAATTTTAGAAATTGTGAATGGAAAATTGTAATTCATTATAATAATAAATATTTTAATTGTATGTTAGTAAAATTTTGACATAAAAATATTTTTCTGTCAATTAATTGTAAACATATGTCATTTATTAAAAGTATTTCTATTTTTAAAATTCGAAATTAAATTTCGGATAAAATAATGTCTTTAAAAACAATTATTGCGTATTTCGAGCATAGAAAGTTTCGTAACAGAAGGTATAATTAGAAAGTTGGAGTTTTGTCAGTTCCCGCATTGCAAACTGTGCTGCGTCTCGTGAGATATCCCAGCGACCTTACGAAGTCAATATTCCAGGCTTATAAAAAGCTGCAACTGTAAAGGAACAAGCGCAGGCACGAACTAACCCTGTGGAGATAGGTTTCTAGTGTTCGTTTTAAATTGATATTATTCACGTTCAATTCCTATGTGAGTTATTCTCATTTGTTCCCAGACATACTATAAGGCTTAAGTTGTAGCTGCAAAAATTGTATAATCGAGTTAACTATTTTATTTAAAATAAAATATGTTTAAATTCCAAAAAGTTCTATAAGTTCATTTAATAATATAATAACAAATGCATGTTTACATATTTTATTATTAGATATGTAAACATTAATTATACTTAATATTGTAACATTCTCAGTGATTATGCATTTAATTACAGTAAATGAAACAATAAAAAGATGCACTTATTTTAATAATCCATACACCTTAATAGTTCTTTTTTTTTCTAAGTGGCATTAAACTAACACGAACATTCACGTATAATATATGTATGTATAGAATATCAATAACACACCATAAAGATAAGTCTGGTAATAAAGAAGTGTAATTCTTGAAAACATTTATTTTGTGTTTCGTAAATGTCTGTAAATTTATCTGCAGTAATATTCAAACGAACCATCACATGTCAAAACACGAGATGAATTTTATCCCGAAACCTGAAATGTATGAAAAGAAGAGAAGCATATATTAATTAGTTTCCATTCAAAAAGAACACAAGAGATAACCACTACTATTTATCAACAGCGAAGGCATAAACTCTTCATGTGAGTGAATGAGCCAGAGTGTGGTATTGTGCGGCCGCTCGACATCGGGGTCATTATCGCCCACGGAAAATTTAAGTCATAAACGCATTTAAAACCTCCACAGATGGCAAAAAAACAGTCGTAAAACCAATAAACAAAAAACCAAACAATAATCCGGAGAAGCAATAACACAAGAATAAAACAATAGTGTGAATAATAATGGAAAAAATACCACGTCACATTAAAAGGCCTGTCGCACGTAAATATGAGAGTACGCCGCTCACAGACGTATTCCCAACACTGCATTCGCCGTAGGTTGTTAGGAAAATTAGAAGTACGACGAGCCTGGTCATACTGGTGACACTCCACTAGAATGTGATGGACAGACAAGGAAGTGCCACAGGTAGCTCGCTCAGAATGAGGTTCGCCATGAAGCAGATATGTGTGTGTCAGATACGAGTGCCCGATGTGTAGTCGAGAAAGCTAAACATCTCTACGGAAGATTCACGAAAAATAAACACATAACGAGAGCATTTCTTTATGATAAACTTAACAAGAGAAGAAAACATAAGGCAGCACAGTTTTACTTTAAAACCCTCGGGTTTTATAGCTACATAACACATATTATGTGCTAAAACTTCAAAATATTTTATTTTATAAGTATGTTTCTTATCAATATTTAATTTCATTCTTTAATTCACTGGTGGAAAAAAAAAGAAAATGAATACCTGGACGTAGTTGTCGCACATGAATGAAGGTTGTATTGAAGAATAATACAGGTTGTATACGGTGTATGATAGTCATCATAGAGTCGTACACCTATGGACAGAGACTACAGGAAGCCTTGAACAACAATGTCAGTATCTTGTGTAGCCGCCTGTAGTGACGATGCAGTCCTGTAGTAGAGTGTAGCTACGTTCATAAAGGTGTCGGATTCCATCTTGGGGAATAGTGTTCCACGCTAATTCCACCTGTTGTTGCAAATGGTGGAGGTTTGTTGCCGGCATTGCAGACCTCACCAAACGCCGTAACACCATGTCCCACACATGTTCAATGGAGAACAGATCGGGTGATACTGCTGTCCAGGGGAGTTGACGAACACCTTCGAGAGCGCGTTTCGTAACACGGGATGTGTGTGCAAGGGCATCGTCCTGCTGGAATAACACATCTCCTTGGCGTTGCAGGAACGGAAACAAAATGGGCTCGATGATGTTTTGGATGTATCTTTCACTATTCAGTATTCCCACAATAAACACCAGAGGAGTGCGGTCATTGTAGGCTATTACCACCCAACCCATGAGGCCAGGAGTTGGTCCTGTATGTCGCTGGTTGTTGCCACTGTTCTGATTGACGTCCGTCGCTGGCGCCAAGGTAGAACATACTATCATCACTGAACACAGCTCCGCGCCATTCATCCCTTCAGTTGCGTCGTTCGCGACACCATCCGAGGCGGGCTGCACGGCTATGAGTTGTGAGAGGAAGCCTGGCGAGCGGCACACTTGATAGTATCCCAGCGTCCAGCAAACTGTAAGTGATGGCCCTAGTTGAGACTCTGGGTGTAACAGTGGCCATAATATGTGCAACGGTCGCATTGGGATCAGCAATGGTTGCTCGTCTGATGCGGCGGTCCAGGTGGCAATCCGTATCCCGCTGCCATCCGGAACCAGGTTGAAGAGCATGTTGTTACGAATTATCTTTTTTTAAGCTAATTCATGGTTGAAAGTTGCTATATGGGCGTAGCAAAATAATGAGTCCTGATTAGGTAGAGCACAACAGTATAAGATGGAGTTTATTTAAAATAAGGAATTTACAATAACTATTTACGTGACTATTGATCGCGGGAGATTAAATTGAATACATAGATGCTTATTAATTATGTTAAGATTTAATACCTCACGTCATTACTGTCACAATCTAATTGGAAAGTCCCCACCTTGTACATGTTGCCGAAGGCTGATTCTAGGACGCGGCTAACGATGGTCGGACATACTCTTCTACAGTGGTCTTCTCTTTGGTCGGGTCGACGACAAAAGACTCCGCTCCCGGTGTTACCCTGGCCTATATCGGGCGCGTTGTTTAATATTTTCGGCCTCGTTTACTGGCCGGTGGAGGGGATTTCTGCAACTGTTTTTCGCATGGTGTTGTTGCAGTCATGCTCGTGTGTCCTGGTCCCATGTTTGAAGTTGTGGTCAGGACGCCGTTTAACTAAGTCCTGATCACACCATAACATATCCCCCAATGTTAACTAGCGAGATGTCCTCATCTCGTCCTAGAGTCCGTGTGGGTTATGAAATGACTGGGAGTTTGGGGGTTCATGTTGTAGCAGCAGTTATAAGGATTGGGTTGAAGTCCTCTTCGCTATGTTAGGAAACATTTTTTACAGGAATTATAGTTTACGGATAAGTTTCGTATTAGGGATTGCCAATTACTTTCGTGCAGTCCTCGGGCAAGGTGGGCTGAACAAGCTCTGTGCCTTTTGATTGCAGTGGCCTTGCAGGCCTTGAACTTCAATTCCGCTGGGTGTGCAAATTGCCTTCCACGCTAGCGCTGCAGACGTCCCGCGGGTGGTTCGCGAACGCGTCGGCCTTTCTTGAGTTTGTGGGTCCCTGAGTACTATGTGGCGTAAATTTTTCATTAGAATTATTCTTGTAAAAAGTGAAGGGGAAAAAAATTATTAATAACAATGAAAATAGAAAACAATATTTTAAAATTTTTTAAATGTAAATTTGGTAAGTTAAATGCTCTCCTAGTTACAACAATTAATATGTTTTGTTAGTACAGACTTACTGGAAATAAATACATGTTAGAGCACTGACAAAAATAGTTGTGTGATAGCAGAATGTTAGATACTATAATGGTATATGAAGACACGGTGGTAGGATACTGATGGAATATTATCGAAACGTAGAATATAATTTAATTAATAATTGAAATTTCACGTTAAGATAAAACAAATTGTGCAGGACCATTTTTACTATGTTCTTAATGACTTAATTTTTTTTCTACTATGGCCATTCTATATAATACAGTATTCCATTTGTAAAAGTAATTCAGTTGAAAGGTACATTTTAATAATTTTTTTTTTAGTCGCAAATATTAGAATACGATATTTTTTTCTTCAAATTGTTTTGTTTCTTAAAACTGGTTAGCATTTTTCCTTTTACTATAAATTTCTAAATTAACTTTCGGAGGCCTCCTATTAGCAATCACAATTTTTTTTTTGTTATTAAATGATACATTTTTTAAAATAAATCTTGTTATTTGTTACTGTTACCTGCAGAGTGAAGTGTAAGTGGTGTAAGTTAAATATGTGAACCGCTGGTTACCTGTAAATATTTTAACATACGACTCGCGAGCTGGGTTAAGCGGTAGTGCTGACAGCTGTGAGCGCGGTGCTGAGGTTGTTGCACGTGACGTCAGGACAAGTGTTCTCGTGGGCATTGCTTGCGCCGACCTCCGGAGGAACTTTACATGAGGAGAGTTTGTTGTGACATTGCTGCTGGTTGCTGTTGACATGGAAAGGGCGGTACTGTTGATCTGAAACTTGCAATGAAATGTATTAACAGAATGCCTTCACCGTTTGCCGAAACATCTTATATAAATTTTTAATAAATTAATAGGGCCCTAATTTTTTATGAGGCTTATAGTTACTCAATTAACTTGTGGATTTAATCCTACTTTATTATATTTTTGGTTGTATTATATTGCTGGTTGTGTCCGACCTTGGAAGCCTATATATTTAAACGTGATTTATAGCTGATTAATCTCTAAACTGTTTTGGTCAATTGTATTCTCGGGCGGTACGTGGATACTAACTAATGTTACAATTTTATAGTAAGGTTTCTCTTGTTGATCCAGTTCTTTGATAATGCGTAGAAATGAGGACAGTTATTCTGGTACCGGTTTCATACAAATTAATTTCTCTGAAAATAATTTATTATAGTTAGCTGTGTGCGCAGATAATGCTCAGAATTATTAAAATATTAATAAGTATGCTGGATACCAATACATATCATAAGTAGAATATAAGGACTGATTATTAAAGAGTTAAGATTGTAATGAAGAGGAGAAGAACGTATTTAATGTTAAATAGGCCGAGGGATATTAACACCTAGTATAACTAGAACATAATGTCACTAATTATGCAAATATAAGATAGAAGAGAGGAAAAGGAACACATAAGTAATTGAGTACATAATAATTATAATTCTACTTCCTCACAAAGGGGTAGCATACTGGGATTGGGGAAATCTGCACGCAATAACTTACACCAGGGAGGTCAAAAGCGAAAGTACCCTCGTGGTATACTTTCAAAGTACTCTGTAGGAGAGAAAAGACCCAAAACAAAAATCCAATACATCCAGATTGCGCCCCTACTGCCTAAACGCTTTCAAGACCAGTAGAGCTCAGAAAACAGATCCGTCTGGTCGGGTCACAATTCCGCCGGCCCAAAGATTGCTCCGTGTCTAGCGCGAAACGTAAGGTTTGACCTCCTGAGTAAGTGCTCCTGACAATTGGGTGGATGTGGATAAACCGTGAACGGACAGATACAGTCGAAGTGGGTTTTTCTTGGGCACTATTCTCATTTCGTTAATTACCCTTGACATTGCACGCAATTATTCCTTCTCACGTCAGGTTTAGCAGTCTGCGCATCAAACAATACAGTTTGACTGGAACAGTGTGTCGCTCGCACGTTCGATAGCCACGAGGATTGGCAAAGCCCTAGGATCACATAACTGCATGAACCCAACGGAATTCATTCTCCCCGTGTCCATATAGCACTGGTTTGTGGGAAGTACTTGAAAATATTGGAAGTACGAGAAGTTTAAACCTAGAACAGTAAACTTCAGTTTAAAAGATGGTGTGGGCATGCGCTAGCACGCTGTTTCGCAACACAGCGGTGCTCGAGCCGCGGGGAAGTGCTGATGTGGGAATACGTTGTCTCGGCACTTTGTAACTAGGTAGCGTCGCCTGGCACAAAGCTGCGACGTTTCGTCCTTCAATATAGAAACTTATAATATAATACAGGCTTTCAATCTCATAGATAACTGGCATTCCTTATTCCTAAGCATGTTATGAGAAGTTTCTTAAAAATATAGCAGGTAGACTGAAGGAAAAGTATCATAAAAAAAATTTTACTTTATCTTATCTATGTACAGCAATATCTAACTACGTACAATATGGTATATTGCAAGGAGTTTATTGGATTTGCTTCAGTTGAAAGTTAATTTAATGAAAATGCTCACGGGATTATGAATTACTATCACAGTAACAGTTGCATTTCAAAAAACTACATCCAGTGCACACATGTAATTTATAACTTAATTAAATTTATAAAATGGTATTGCTGATGTAAATATACTCAACTAGGGACTTGCGGTTCACACTGAAATTCTTTAAATTTTAATACATTTTGTTATATAGGTTTCAAATAATGGCTTTGCATGTTTAGATATTGGGCTGTAAAACGTAAATTATTATTTAAACCCGATATATTTTAAAATTAGACATTATGACATTATTTAAATTATACTGATTATGAAAATTTTAATGTTAAATGTGGACGCGGCGGAAATTTTGCTATTATTAATGTGGAAATTAGCATGGGTGGGTGGGGTATTTATTGAAATGGGGCTGGATGGTACAGAAGCTGATGCAAGGCAACGAAAGGGTAGGGAGGAACCAAGCCTCCAACATTATTACGAATTAGCTTGTTAGCCATTCATACATGAAAATTGCTAAGGGCGTAGCTTAATAATGAGTCATGATCAGGTAGAGCACAACATTATAAGATGGAGTTTATTTCAAATAAGGAATTTGCAATAACTATTTACAGACTATTGATCGTAGGAGCTTAAATTGAATACCAAGAGGCTTATTAATTATGTAAAAATGTAATACCTCACACCATTACTGCCACAATCTAATTGGAAAGTCCCCATCTTGTACATGTTGCCGAAGGCTGATACTAGGAGGCGGTTAACGACGGCCAGACACACCCATCTTCAGTGGTATTCTCTCTGGTCGGGTCGACGACAAAAGACTCCACTCCCGGTAGTACCCTGGCCTATATCGGGCGCGTGGTTAAATATTTTTGGTCTCGTTTACTGGTCGGTGGAGGGGATTTCCTGTTTTTCGCAAGGTGTGGTTGCAGTCATGCTCGTCGTGTCCTGGTTCCATGTTTGAAGAGGTGATCAGGCAGGCCGTTCAGCTAAGGCCTGATCACACCATAACAATGTGTACCATTGTTAGACCACCGACACCACCAATGATGTACAAAAGGCACTTCACGCCCTACGCATTGGGCAATTCTCCGGAAGATCCAACCAGCCTGCCTCAATCCCACAATACGACCTCGTTCAAAGTCCGTTTTAATGCACGGAGTGTGGCCGTCTCTGCCACTGTGGCATGTCCACAATGCTTACTATACACAGGGCGATGCTTGAAACAACAGATACTCTTTCACCTAGTCAACTACAGTTGTATTGGACACAGCGATGTTACGCGTAGTACGTGGCTTCTACTCTGTCCACCGCACAGCGCTATCAATCATTGCATGTTCGCCCCTCTATTGGTGCCCCATGGGCATATGGGGTTTCTACGTCACCGTGGTGTTCATTTTTCATTTTCCACCAGTGTATATAGAATAGTTGAAATCAAATTATATTCCCATATTTTATATTCTCAGTTATTATGGCACCAGATTTTAGTTTTGTTTGTTACCTTATTATGAATAAACAAATATTTATTTATATTAAAAATGATGTAAATTGTGGGAATGGATGTTGTTAATAATGTATTTAGGAATTACAAAAAGTAGAAAATGTATACATATTAACGTTTTATAAAAAAATTAATGATGGATATTTTTTAAATAATGTATTCGTAGCTCTATAATATAAAAAATGATATTACCACTCCCAATATATGTATGTAATAGTAGTTAATGCAGATATGGTTGTGCAAATACTTGAAGGTGTAAATAGAACTTCGCTGTGAGTAAGAAAAACTATTAGTATTTAAATTAAAGCTTCGTTAGCTACACATAGTACTAAATAATATATTGATAATTAATGAATGTATTAACTCAATTTCAATAAAATTAAGTACATTTTGGAAAATTATTATTTAATTTACATAGGCTTAAATTACCAAATTTTACGACGGATATTTTTTATTGGTGCGGTTTTTAAAACTGTTTATATTATTATTAACCAAAAATATTACATAAAATAGTATCATGAATAAGAATGTGGTTCAAATAAAGCAATGTCTAACCATTTAATAACTTGCCGTTCTATAAATCAATGTGTCTCATTTGATAAGAAATCAAATAAATTCTATGAGCACTTATAAATCGAGAAAACAAATACTACCTAATAATGCCCAGATGAATGAAGCTGCATTTATATAAATGGAAAACTATTATGTAATTAGTCAATATGTTATGAGGAGACGCAAATATAGATAAGCTTGATCAACTTACAAATGTAATTTATGAAGTATCGCCGTCTTTTGAAATATGCAAAAAAATTGGAGATTACTGAATATTACACAAGAAAAAAAAATATGAATATTTCAAATAAATAAATCATAACAATTTATGAATGATAAATATTATTTATAATTCATGAAAACATCACCACGTAAAGATTTTTTTATTATATCTGGGAATATACGCCGATTTCAATAAATTAAAACAAATATTCTGGAGATTACGGCGGAAAAGGTGATAAATGTGATGATAACCACGGCGCATTTTAGGGGTCGATTTTGGAAGCAAATACTACTACAGAAATGCCAGAACACGGCAAGTGAATATAGCAGCGATGTGGTCACTGTTTAAAAAACAAGTGTATTCAAAATGGCGATTGAACAGATAATTCGTGGCAGTGAGAAGTTAGGTGATGACGTTCCAAAACGGTTAAGGTCATCAGCCATGGCCGTTGTTCCATGGCACAAAATGACCAACACCGTGTGACAGTCCAGTATATTAAACGACGAGCCAAATCATCCATATAAAAGGTCTAATGTTCAAACAATAGTGTCATTCTTACGAAATTGAAACAACTACCTTCGACAACGAAAATAAATATAGTTTTTTAAGCAAAATGTGACGACATGAAAATATTGGTTATTTGTTTTAAGGCAAACCCCAAAAGGCCGGGTTCTGGAATTTCACAGTTTAATGTAAGTAAATGCTGAAATTTAAATCGTTTCCTCTTATGTAACTTATAGGTTGTTCATGATAAAGTGAGCACTTTTGAGGCCCTAGTTACTTTTTTCCTATCAGCCATTTTTAACCATTAGCCACCAATATTTTTCAACAAATATTGCCATGTAAGTAATAAATTCAATGCATGTATTCCACCACACTCAGAAGTTAACGTCTAAAGTTAATATAAAATATATTTATTGACTATTATTCCAAACGAGTGGGCTTCAAAAGTGCTAACTTCACCGTGAATAGCCTATAAGTACGAAAAATTAAGAATGAAATCCATCCTTGCTTGGTTTAGGGTTAAACTGGCTACTCAATGATGTAGAAGCTAAGAAACAAATATCTGAGTCGTGGGTGTACAGAGAAAATAGTATCAAGCTTACTCTTTTTCAACTTGCGAAATAACCTTGTCTGTACCAATAGGCATTACGGCTGAAATTTTCAAGGTGATTTAGATATACATTGTTAAAACACTCCAGTGTGGGATACAAATACAAATGATAAAAAATACAAACTGATTGGCATTCAAACCAATGCGATTAGTTTTTATTAAGGAAGTATTCCAATAAACGGAGATCGAAATAAAAGGTGCATTAATATGAGCAGATATAGGATCAAAGAAAAATCATTACATTCACGTTCCCAAACAAATTGTGTTACATTCGATGCTCACTCCCAATAAAAGAGAACTCACCAAAACACATACATGGTTATTTTGGTGCACGAGAGTGTAAAAGTACGTTAGTTTCAACAATTGTGTTGCTGAAACGCTAGCTCGTTTGGAAGTTAGCTGCCTGGTGAATATTCGCAGTTAATCAGCTGACACGGGTGGCCTATAGACGTATAAAAAATCGATGCGATGTCTACCATTTGCGAACTGAACCGCGTTCAGTGGAGTTCGGTCCGTTTGTAGCTAGCTATCATCTCTGCATAGAAGGGAAATTCTGTTCGCCAGAAGCAGTACTACCAATCCTGCGGGGCACAAAGAATGGCTCATCTATTCATTATCGGTGGTACAGCTATGACCATTAAGCCTTTTCATACACCCAAAATCTACAACTTTAAGGATTAATATAAAATAACGTACTAACGGCAAATTTTAAAATCGCCTCGTCCCGTAATCTTTAATCAAATATCAATAACAGCTTACCGGCAATTATTTTAGTTAGAAAAATGCAACTAAAATTAACAAATCTCATGATACTCACGTACAAATTTTCTCTGTTCTTAAATATAATTGAAATTTAATTTAACTTGAAGGTCAATAGCTTTCATTCTGAGAATAATAACGTTACAAAAGAAGTTTCAGAAATATCCAAAGAATTAGAAGAAAAAAAACTATAATTAATCAAATAAGTTCAAACCGTTAATAAATTCTGTGTAACTTGGTTGAACTAACACTGTAATAAATAAAATAAGATCAATACCGTTAGTAAATTTTGTCTAAATCGTTTAAACGCGATGCATTAAACGTTCTTGACTTTGTAAGTTGCGAGGCTCGCTTAAATAAATAGATTCGTTCCTGAAAATATCGGACTTCCGATTTCGGCGCTCAGTCTTATTCACACTTTAAAACGGTTCAAGTGTAAGTCATTTATATAAAATTGTGTTAAGTATACCGCCACAAATTTTGAATTATATTCAAAAAACTAAAAATTTTAAATTAATGACAAAAGAAAAATGTCAGCTACTTTAGTGCTACAATTATAATTACATTTGACTTAAATATTGCAAAAACAAACCTCAAAAATATATTTAAACACTATTTGTTATTTATTTATCGTATGGCAATTTAGACACTTATAAAAGGAACAAACACTATGTTTGATTTCCACTCGGGTGCTTTTACGATGTCATAGCGACTCCATTATAGAAATTTAAATTAAAAATGAACTTCTTTCTCTTGTTATTAGGGTTTAACTTGTGCCCATATTTAATTAAAAATTTTGTTCTCATATTAAACATAAAATCATAGCAGAGGAAACAGAACTTTACTGGTGATTTCAAACACGATTATTATTCAAATATTTTAATTTGGTATTTAAAAACATATACAGCGATCCGAAAACAACTAATAAGAAAGCTATACCTTTTTAATGATTAATTCTACATTTTTTGCGATTTCAGGAAACTACAGCCTTAAGAAAAAAAAAAGATAAAATACGCAAGAATATAAAACCTGTTTCTTTTTGACATTTGAATATTCTTAAGCATCACATATTCTAGCAAGTATGCTGAACGAACTCACTCGCCAGTTTGTCTGAGGCCGTGCGACTTCTGTTCGACCGAGAACGCTCAACTTTCCGTTAGACGAAGCACAAGCCCAGCCCTGTTATGGAGCAGGCATATCGTGAAGTGTGTGATAGGTAGGAGTATTCCCGCTTTGAGTCTGCATAGACGGCTTGTTGTCTGCTGCGGCATTAGTCACATAATTGCAATTGTGCCGTTCACGTTTTTTCTTATAAGTTAGGGCGTACGATGTAAGGAATGATATTTGCCCTTGTAACCACGTTTCTTTAACAGATTCTCCGTTTTAAATTTTTTAGTTCATTAAACAAATTGAAAGTGCTGCTTTCCCTCAGCAATTATGGAACTACGATAATCTGCCGCTGTCTCGCAGAAGTGACAAACATGTTGAAGGTGTGTGTGGGTAGTACTGAGCGCCGAACGTGCTCACCAAACTGATAAACGAGCATAATTAGCCATAATTTCCTCTAATATATAATGCATTTAAGCAAGTGGGCAAAATCATTGAAAACAAGCGTGGAAACTACATTGCGAAGTGTGACGCTTATATTAAACAAATTTTGATAAAAAACTATTATGAACCATATATATATATATATATATATATATATATATATATATATGCGATTATGCAGAATGAAAAATGTATATATGAAATCTTGTATCAAGTAAAATGGTTTTTAAATGAACAGTGAGTTTGTTTTTTGTGTGTGCGATAATGGTACACATATAGCAGTTAACAATATATTTTCCGAGTAACTAAAGGTTCTATACATTGTGGTATAAATGAGCTCCCCAAATATAAGAAAAATCTTTGACCAAAATATGACTCACTCACTAATGAACGAGAAGTATGTAGGTATAATTTTTCTAAAACTCTTCAATAACTATTATGAAATCATAGATCATTTATTGATATCTTCTCTTTTTTAAGTAATTAGTAAATTTTTTACAAACCTTGTAATGGGAAAATAAATAAATCTAACACTATTTAGAACCACCTTTTAATTTTAAGTAATTGCTCACTATACCTGTTATAACGTAAATAAAATGCTAGTTGTCGAGAAACCGTTCTGAAAAGCCCCCTTTATTTTCCACTTTTTCTAATAACTGTTTTGTTCAATAATTTATTGTAATTTTTTTGTCCAAATTCCAGTTCTTTGGACGGAAAAGTAGTCTCTTACATACACATATTAGTATAAGATCGTGGTAATAGAAGTTCTTCTTTCAAAGTCAGTTGACAGAAACCTGAATTTATCAATACAAATAATAGGCATATTTACTTACACAGACTGAGCACAAAACAACTCTATGATTTAAAATAATAATAAAAACTAAAAGGTAAAACTTATTTACGTGAAACATGCTCCAGTCGAAATAGCTTATCTGATAGTTTGATATATTTTGTTGGAAGAAAAGGGAAATTTTGAAGAAATTTAGTTGATTTCGACGAAAAAATTATCTGATAGTTTGATATATTTTGTTGGAAGAAAAGGGAAATTTTGAAGAAATTTAGTTGATTTCGACGAAAAAAGGGGAATTTTTAAGGATAATGGTCGCCGGGGCACCGGAACGACACTGCATGAACTGCTCCGACCTCCGATGTCAGACGCTAAAGCCTGAAAGTCCTCTTTTATATACTACTGGCATGAGCGGTTTTTTCAGGTAGTGATGTCTTATAAATTTTTACACGAGCGTTAATTGCTCACCTTAGGAAATTCCAGAAAATCAAGTCAAGTTAATAGATTGCTCATACTTTGGTAGATAANGAGCGTTAATTGCTCACCTTAGGAAATTCCAGAAAATCAAGTCAAGTTAATAGATTGCTCATACTTTGGTAGATAAAACATAAAGTACTTGAATATTAGGAAGTTAGCCATTTCGGTAAAATAAGTTTTATATACACGCCCGTTTACAGTGCCTTACTTAGTACTACATACGTGCCAAAGTTAATGTGAATTGGTGGAAGCGATCTAGCCATGTAACCTATAGCTTTTATTTTATAAGTGGTTTTATTGTACAACATGTCAGATTAATGAGACTTAGGCTTACGATATTTTAATTATACGTATAAGACTAAGAGTAATAAATTACACGCTTAGTAAAGCCAAAATAAAAAGTAATACGGAAAAATTACCTTTGATTTAAAGAAGTAGCACAATAACCTGAAATATAAATCCTGTAGCTAGAAAAAAGTGCCTGTTCGAGCATATGATTTCGTGGCATAGAAAGCTTTGCATGTGTTTGGTAGGAATCATTTTATTATTTCCTGGAATACAACATACTCACTGGTTTTAAAATGCTGAACACTGAAATAATTTTGCATAATAAACGGAAGTTGTTATATAGCACTAATACGGCCAGAAAAACAGAAAATTTAATGGTGTGTTGCAAATGGTTAACGTAAAATTGCCACAAAAACGCTACAACTGCTACCAACTTAATAAAGTAAACAGTTGAATAACGAAGCTGCGTGCAGTATAATTAGTGTCACTGTGTAGTTAAAATAAGTACCTCTCATGTCTCGCAACATATTCAACTTGGGTATGAACAACGTGCAGATAGAGAGTAGATAAGTACAGAGAGAAATTGGCATGGCCTTTCCTCTGATGTTGGCGAACTCATTCTCTGATTGGTTTCGCGGGGCTCTTGGGACAGACTGTGTGTCTGATTGGCTACTGCATGCTACGAATATTTCTCTAAATGTTAGGAAGCAGCTGTAAATTATGTATCCAAGCGCTGATTGGCGAAAAGCGTTGCAGGAGTTGGCTGGCAGTGACGCCATTTTGCAGGTAAGTGCGGCTGGAGATCACAACATAATCTGGTATAGTCTAAGTACTCTGTGGTACGGAGTTCAAGGTAAGACAAATCTTTGGGATGCTGGAGGCAAGGGGACGAATCCATCGAATGGACAGCCACATGGACCGTTGCAATATAAATGTTAGACAATGTAGGCGGGTTGTGCGAACGTGGCGAAATACATGCGCGACGGGAAGTTTGTGAACTGTATTCAATGATCACCAGAATAAAGACGATTTCATATTCAGACAGAGAGATTATTTTTTCATCCATCAAAAACATGTAGCTGCATTACGGAGTGATTCCTGTTTCGACCGACGCTATTGCGAGTCGACTTGCAGAGAAGAATACTCGGATCCTCGACGTCTCTTAAGCCGTAATCAATTGAGGGTGTTCGAAAGAATAAAACTATTTTCTTCATATTTATATTGTTACATCGGTATTCATTGAGGTATGAAATAATAATGTGAAGAAATTGTGAGAATAGGAGAAAAATTATTTTTTATAAATGAATAAAACAAGCTATAAAAACTTAAGAATTTCTATTATTTTTTCGTTAAAATATCAAAATTCAACGAAATTTCATCATGATATGGTCGAAAAATACTGTTGTTGTTATTACATTGTCATAAAATATAATATTTCTTGATAAATTGTATTACTGTTCACCCGTATTTCAATTTTCATATCCGAGATAAATGTTGAAGTTAAAAAAGATACAAAAAACCTTTGCGCAAGTGATCCTACTGTCGAATTATAAAGTGTGTAGTGGAGAGATTTGGGCGGCACTCAACATCGAAGTATTGAGAGACGATGAATGTGAAGTGAGGTGAGTATGGACCAACGCCGGAATGTAAGGACATAGGAAACGTAATATCCCCGATAAAACCCGCCGACCAGCGGCGTCGTCAGTCACAATTCCCACATGCAAACATCAGGGAACGACCCTGCCGGGAATCGAACCCGTTTCGCCTTGGTGAGAGGCAAGTTGTCTGACTACGACACGACCGCGGCCCCTCGTGTTTCGAATAAATTAGAGCACGCTGCTCCTGAGACTTCAATACACTCTTAATTTGAGTCTGAACCTTTTGAAATGTGTACGAATTATTATTTTAAGTTATTGTAAAATTTATTTAGAAAATAGGACGAAGATTGTTTTTCAATACCTTCGGTATTTTACTAAATTAATACACGATACCTTGTCACAAAACCATCAGTTATGCTCAAAATCTAGAAAATAAATTCCGTCTATTGATCTGCTTTCAGTACTGGATAGCGGAGGGAGTATTTACTGTTTTGTCATTATTACGTGGATGAAGAATGGCTGTGCATAGTTTTTAGTGGTGAATACAGGTTTCGTCTGGACGCAGATGGCAACCGCGCGTTGAGTAACAAAGGCGTAATGCGTGGCGAACAAATATGGACTTCACTGTTGAATAAAATAGCACCAGATAAGGGCAACGTCATGGAGTGGTGAGTCATTTCCACTGATTCTCGGTACCCCTGAAGTGATTAGGTGGACACCGAAAGCACACCGTTATGTTCACGATGTTCTGTGACTTCGTGTTATTTCCTTATACGTGACTCCTACACGACGAAAATAGCCCACAAACTGAAAGGGTTTCCCATGACTGCCTCACTGAGGACTAAGGGAAACTGGTTATGTCCTACTTAACTATCAGTGTCCATCTACTTTTACCTCATCGCGTCAGTAAGGACGGGTGGCTTTAATCAAAAACAATACAGAGATATGTGTTATTTAATATAATGGTAATAATATAAATATACTGACGGAATCACGCACGGAAAATATTAAAAGTATAAAAGGAATAACTAAAAAAATTGGTTTTTTTTGGGAAGGTACTCTAATCTTCTGCCGAAATTTACAGCCTAATCACCGGATTTAACAAATACGGATAGTAAATACCGTAAATAAATAAACTGTTGCCTAGCAGTTTACGGGCTTAACCATATGAAAGTAAAAATCTTACCATATTTATGTCTGCCAACACTGCCTCAAAGAAAAAATATTTGCAGGAACCGTTTTTTTAGCTTGTGAGAGACAAAGATAAATAAACAACAGAATATTTGTAGATACAAACCAATACATTTTACGATGTCTTCTAACAGGTAGTGTATATGATATTGTTCAGTTGAGTGATTTGGGCATCACCTAAGAACGAAGTCTTGAGAGCGGATGAGAGTGAATGGAGCAGTGCAGGAATGCAAGTGTGGGGGAAATGGGAGATCTACGAGAAAACACGCTGACCAGCGGCATCGTCCAGCACGATTATCACTTACGAAAATCCTGGTGTGACCCTGCCGGGATTGTACCCAATTCGCCTTGTTTGGGGAGGGGGAGACAATCTAACCCCTCAGCCACCAGGGCCTCTTGTATATAATAAGGGTCCTCTATACTAAGTGTGAAACCAAGTACGTATTTGAATCATTCTCATTATCTGTAAAAAAAACTTGTAACAAAGAAATCATTTAAAATTAGTTTTCTTTAAAAAGAAGGAACAAATATTTATTNTATCTGTAAAAAAAACTTGTAACAAAGAAATCATTTAAAATTAGTTTTCTTTAAAAAGAAGGAACAAATATTTATTGGAACACTTTTTTTTTCGATGGTAGAAGAAATTCAAGTTTGTCATAAAGTATTCAATCTCCAATAAAATGATTTTCATGTTCGAAATTTTAGAAGGACATAAAAGGCCTTAACGAAACGATTTTAAGTGCATGCTCGAAATCACGAGTGTTTTGTGTGTTAAAAAATTCTTCTGTTAAAAATTGTGATTTGTACTCTGTTTTTTCCTTGTGGTATTATCACACTTGTGACGGTTTAAAAACAAAATTTCGTTTTTACTCTTGGAGCGTTTCATCNTATCTGTAAAAAAAACTTGTAACAAAGAAATCATTTAAAATTAGTTTTCTTTAAAAAGAAGGAACAAATATTTATTCGAACACTTTTTTTTTCGATGGTAGAAGAAATTCAAGTTTGTCATAAAGTATTCAATCTCCAATAAAATGATTTTCATGTTCGAAATTTTAGAAGGACATAAAAGGCTTTAACGAAACGATTTTAAGTGCATGCTCGAAATCACGAGTGTTTTGTGTGTTAAAAAATTCTTCTGTTAAAAATTGTGATTTGTACTCTGTTTTTCCTTGTGGTATTATCACACTTGTGACGGTTTAAAAACAAAATTTCGTTTTTACTCTTGGAGCGTTTCATCNTTTTTTCCTTGTGGTATTATCACACTTGTGACGGTTTAAAAACAAAATTTCGTTTTTACTCTTGGAGCGTTTCATCATTCGAGTTATAATACTGTATGTTAGAACTTAATTTCTATATTTTAAAAACACATTTATTAAGATGAGCTCCATTCTATTACTGGTGAAATAAAGTCAATATAAACTTGTTTTACAGCACGTAAGACGAAATGCACAAATTGAGAGATGTTTCAATTTATGATTGGACAGGGCTTAGAAATGGCACTTTTGGAGAAGTAGTTTCAAGGAAGAGATTAAACAGGTTGTTAAGCCTTCTGATTGCGGCCAACGAAAATCCTACATTTATTTTACACATTGCACAATTTTTGGAGCTAATATTTTATTAGATATCTGTCAAGTATTAAGCTGCTTGACTTATTTTGTAATACAATGTAATTCATTTTTTTATGTTTTTTGATATTCGCATTAATACTAAAACTTTAAAAAAAATTAATCACAAGAAGACTTTATTTATTTGTTATAGTATTTGTACATGTGCAATAAAAAAATTTATATGAACCATAGCTGAAGACATATGATTCCTGTTTAAATGCTTGTTTTATTGTTTTCATGTAAATATTATTAATTTTTGCAATATGTAAATTTACGTGTCGAGAGTGGGTGATAGCATATTTTGTTTCTAACCTAATATAACGAAAAAATGGACCAGAAAAATGTCTATGGGCTGTTTTTTTTTTTTTTTTTTTTTTTTAACTGAATTGGTTTGTAATAAATCAGAACACATGAGTTTTGTTTGGCCATGGTGAAGCTTTAGGAACTTCGACGGTATGATGTTTGTTGAAATCATTTTTCCTGCGCCACCAGCAGGTTTCACTGCGCGCTCGGTAACGCTGTGTTATCCCGCCATCGTCATGGAAACGAGAGTAGCGGGAGTGAGTGCGTAGTTTTACGCCCCGCCATTAAGGCCGTAACGACCCGTCCAGGAGTGTTGTGGAGTGTGGGAGTCGTTCAGTTGCTTGTGCTGTTTTTCAGCAACTTGCGCTACCTGGCAGCGAGCGGAGATACGGCACATGACTCAATAACTTCTTACTTGCATATAGCGTGAAAATTCACACCCGGAAAAGCTTTGGGTATGTGTGCACATTTAGACGCCAATTTACGTGTCACCCACTTCGATTAGTCAAACAGCATGGAAGTGGGAGGAAGAGCATTGATAACCCTAACTATTGACTGTTCACGGTAAACTGAGTACTTTTAGAAGCTCTGCTTAAGATATACTTTTATGCAAAAAGTGTATTATTGTGGCATATGAAAATTAACATTTGTATGACCCTGATGTCTTTATTTATGCGTCGTTAAAGAATAATAATGTAAAATAATTATAATATCAAATGCTTTACAAATTATAGACATTTCGAACAGAACTCAAAATAAATAATTATGTTATTCTAAAATGTTTACAAAATCATTTTAATTCAACTTTAATATATGGAACTACATTCCCTCTGTCGTTACCAATTTTACTGTTCGCATGCCAGTCTGTGAGCTCGTATATAAATATATGTAAATACTATCTGTGCGCATGGCTCCGCTCGCGTGGACTACAGAATAATTGTTCAGGTTTTATTTAAAATAAAGTCCATGCTTTTTATACATTTCCTGACAATGTGTGCACTGGTTTTTTAATTTCAATAAGTGAAAGGGGAAAAACTTTGCCATTGAATGTTGCTCGCGTGGTTATAGTAAAAAACTTATACAGAGAAATGACGGTATTTGTTAGCAGAGAGACACTGATCATAAACGCAGAACACAGAATTAACGAGATAATTTTTTGGTGCTAGAATTGCTCTTTTACTTTATTTATAGATTTGGGCAAACGCTTGTAATCAGTTCCGTATCACACTGCACCAAATTACTAAAATCCCCTGTTAGTGACACACAGCCCTCGGCATCTGTATCTAACTGCCCATCTCCAATTTTTAATAGTGTATAATCATAATGTCCTGTATCAACGTCATTGTAAAGGTGCATTCTCATATTTGCCGTCAAGCTGAATTTCTTGACATTTGCCCATAAACTTAACTTGAGACAGGCTTTGATTTCATCTGCAGGTGTGCCCCTCTGAATCACTGGTAGAGTTTGGCAAATGTCATCAGCCATTATACAACCAGTCCTCCCATAATGTCTGTATTGTTTCGTATTTCATGTAGAGTACGGTGTAGCGCCTCTATCTCTTTTTTGTGTGACATTGTGCCTTCTTCCCACACTTACAACGTATATTGACGCAGCATTGTACCCCGAGCACTATTTTTACCAAAAAACATTTCCTAAAGGAATGAGATATTTTTTCGGGATAAAAAGTAGCCTACGTAACTTCCCGGCCCTCCAACTATCTATGTTCAAAAATCACCTCGATCCGTTGCTCCGTCGCATTTATAACGTTAGTTAGGATATAATTGTACACTAGAGAGCCAAAAAAACTGGTGTATGCGTGCGTATGCAAATAACAGAGATATGGAAACAATCAGAGTAATGCGATGCAGTCAGCAGCTAGATCGGTTACTGCTGCTACAATGGCAGGTTATCAACATTTAAGTTAGTTTGAACGTGGTGTTTTAGTCGGCGCAAGAGATGGGACATAGCATCTTCGAGGTAGCAATAATATTTGGATGTTCGCGTACGACCATTTCATGAGTGTAACATGAATGTCGGGAATCCGGTAAAACAAAACGTCTTCGACATCGCTGCGGCCGGAAAAGATCGTGAAAGAACGGGAAAAACGACGACTGACGAAAAATCATTAAACGTGAACGGCGGACAATCCTTTCTAAAATTGGTGCAGATTGGATTTGTGGACTGCCCTGCAGGATTCATGGTGTGAATTGCCTCCTGCATACCTTCAGACATTAGTCGAGTTCATGCCACGTCGTCTTGCAGCACTTCTGCGTGCTCGGGGGGCTTACAAGAAGGCAGGTGTACCGGTTTTTTGGCTCTTCAGTGTATATATATTGAAATTTTTCAAATATTGATTTCAGAAGTCCTCAAATAACAGTAAACAACCTTTAATTACAAAACTACTGAATTTATGTTATGGAAAACCTTTTGCTTTCTAAAAGTAGCAAAACCGCATACGAAGACTGAGAGTCAAATTCAATTCAATGATGACTAAATGAAATTGAATAAAACTTATTTTCGAAGTCTTGACTTACATATTGAACAGAAATGTGAGTAGAGAGAAACAATACAAGACACGAGCGACAAGATAAATTTAGCAGAAAAAGCGCAGGAAAATAGTGAAGTCTCGCGTTTCCTAAGAAACTGTGAAACTAGCTGTTAGTGTATTTAAAGCGCTTCTACGTATCAACATTTTTGGTCAATTCTGAAGTGGTTCAGTTGACAAGTATCGATGCACTACAAGGGATTATTTAAAATTTTCAGTTACGTAAACATATTTAACGAAACCCATTTTTACTCTAATCGGCATAAAACTAACTGAAAAGAGAAAAAGAATAATTAAGTTATCACCAATTTTGGACATAAATTTTTTTTTATTTCAGGAGTGATAAATGCTAATATTCACACGACGTTGTTATTAAGGGGAGCGTGCAAGTATACTGAAATATAAGCTTATAGGAACAATGATATTTTCAAAGCATTGTTATCAAGCATTGGTTCTTGGCTTCCCGTAAAGGAACTATATCCGGCCTTCCCATCTTTCCACAAATCCTTTTTTTTTTTCGGGGATGAAAAACCAGTGTGAAAAATAAGCTGACGATTTGGGCAACTAAATTCGTTTGGTTCTACGAACATTAAAAAGTTATTAATACCGAAAAAACTTGAAGCCCTACAGAGATTTGAACCTAGAGCGTTTGTATTCCGAGTGGTACGCCCTAGCAGTCTCTGCTAACGGGCCTACTGTTACCATAAGTATTATTTAAATAGTCTCATATCGAATAATGGACAACGTGCACAAATAATAATTTTAAGTCTTTCAGCTTTACTTTTTAGCTTCCTGTTGAACGCGTTTGATGTAGATGTATACACCATTATTTAGCATATATATTATTACCGTCACAATTACTGTTTCTTTCTTAATTGTCACAAAATGTACAAAAAAAAAACTCTCTAGCTGCACTTTTGAAAGAAGGCAATCAAATGAGTGGCCAAACAAATATATTTAGCTGACACGACTAAATATTTCGTTGAGAGTCCAATTTATTTTCGCCAAATACCTGCCTCTATTAATACAAGCAAGTATTATGTTAGATGGAGAAAATTAATTCTGTTCCTTTTCTAGTTTTGCTTACTCAAAAAAATATTTTTTTGGGGGGGACAACAAGATTATATTTTTGACCATATACAAAAAAAATATTTTTCTGGCTTAATAAACCGCTGTCTCAGTGTAAACATATTATTTTGTTGACAAATTGTAACGATATGTTTGATTATTATAAATATCCGTATTACATTATGACAGAACGAATTGTTTGTTTGGTGAAAACAAAGTATCTTCAAATGAAATATTTGGCTTTGTGCAATTTTCATTAATTTGGAGGAAGTGAGGCTTTGATTGTCCTAACAAAATATCGCTTGGCTGAAACAAATGCCACGCAAACAAATGTAATTTGTGTAAGTATTAAAACAATAATTTTTCTAAGTGCATTTAACACGTGGTTCACTCAAAATATGAACCACTGAAATAACAGATTTCCAGTAAAATTATCTGATTTTGTAAAGTTCTAATTTTTTCAATTTAAAGCATATGATTGCGCACTACGGCAGACTTCGAACAAACATCTGACCGTTACGCTATTGTTACACGAGTCGCACAAATTAAATTACAAAAATTAACATTTGATGTCGTAGATAGGGTGCATGGTAGACTCAAGAGAACATACAAAGTAGAAACCGATCACGCAAGCGGTTTTCGATCAAACTTGCCGTTAAAAAGCACAGAGAACTTATTGGCATTTTATTAAGTTTTAAACTTGGGTTTTCATGTTGCACTGCGCGTGGTCATAACAGAAGGTCAGTCGATGCAAGTGGTGGGCGCCGTTTTCTGGTTCGTGGCCGTCACCTGCTCTTCGCGTAGTCATCAGATCAGGTGGCTGGATGATGCGGTGCGCCACGTCTGGTCTAAAATAATAATGAAAAACAACGGTAAGGGTTTATGAAGTATTTCGAGAGAGAGAGGGAGATCTGTGTAAATTTGTTATAAATGTGCTAATGTCTACAGAGCACTTATGTAAAATTTACTGAAAATTTTTTTGTATACTTTTTTTCTTTCCTGCAGTTCAATTAACAGTAGCAAATAGTCCTTTGCTTTAAAATTTACCAAAGACTGTGTTTAGATAAAGAATTCTGCAACTATATTTACTACCTGTATAGTTATTCTCACTATGGTGTTTCTTGGGCAGGAGACTGAATTGAATATACACTCGGGAAATATTAATAAAACTCTGCAGACCCCATAAAGAATTTTATAACTGTAATGAAATTTTTACCATAAAGCAGTTAAGCGCGTTTACACGAAACAAACCATTATGTATGTACTTTGAATTTAAGATGCTGGGAAACAAGTAAACAAAACCTGAAACCTGCATAAGAAAGCAAAATTGGTATATGCGTTGACTGAGAGTAAAATAAGTATTGCTATTCTTTTTTGAAAGAGCTTTTTAAGACAACAACACAAATATGGTTTTTATCACAACTACGAAAAGGGACTATGGGTTTAATAACATTTTATTACTCTTTTTTAATATTAAGTAACTCGCTTACCCGGCCACGCGGTGCTGTGGCATAACATATTTTGGTTATATTCATTTATGTTAAATTACTTGAAATAAGTATATACATAAGTATATATGTGTAAAAAAATTTGAGAAAAACAAACTGAAATGTTTAAACAGACAGCTGTCAACAAAGGCGCTTCCTGACGCGAAATAATGGTAAAAATGAGCATTTTGCAGATTTTAGTACCTTTACAGGTAATACAGATAAAAATAAAGGTGTACAAACACTCGTGGGAACGAAAAGAAATTTTATAAAAAAAAAACAGAATGAAAATTGTTTCATTTTGTTCGGGAGTTATACGCGTCCGAACAAACGGACATAAGGTTGTTATATATATAGGATAATAAATTGCATACAAAGTCATATATGAAATTTAATGTTTTAAAACAATTATCAATATATGTTTTACTTGCATGTCATCGTTTGAAGGAAATGTAAACAAGGAACGAGAATTCTTCAATACAAATATATTATTAGAAAACAAGAGGTAACATAAATAACTAATGGTCCTACTGCAGTTGGTTGGTTCCTGAGATATGGTATAAAAGCTTTTCTTTGTTATTTGAAGCTATCGTAAAAACTCGCCATAAAAAGAGGTCCTGTTTAAGGTGATTCTAATATACACTGTCGGGATAAAAAGTTTCGTCGAAATTAGTTAAATTGTTTAATAGATGTGGCAAACTTATCAAGAAAATCTAATATGACACTATTTTGAAAATCAATGTCTGACATTAATTTAATTATGTAAGTTTAAATAGCCCTATGTAGCACTAATGGCGTGCAAAATTTGGTGAAAAAAAATTCAATTGTTAAATATGTCAGAATGTTTCATTTTCTCACCTGACACTACTTTACTAAAAAGTGGGTAAAAGAGTATCCCCATGTGCATAATTTATTCTTCTAATAAATACTGCAAATGTACAAAATAAAAAAAAAATTAAAGCTGCACCGTTTTTAATTTTTATAAAAAAAATTGGTTCCTATGTTATCCTATCCACAATGTGAAAGGAAAAAGGTTACCTTGGATTTTTCCCTACGACAAGAGGATGGTGGCAGCCATCTATTATGCACATTGCAAATCAATTTCACAGATTTCGGAGGTTTTAAGCAAGTAACCGAAACGTTTTTAACAACTTAACTATTGCGGAATTTTTAGTGTAATTTAAAAGTTTACATAAGATAATATTTTATCGTAAATTTATATTATAAAATACACTTTTGGTATTTAAGATGGTGGCGATCTGATTTCAGCATTCAGATGACTGTATTACCCCACTTTATACAGCACCATGATTCACCAATGTTACATTTAGAGATCTGATCTCTTGTGTGGTTCGTGTCTACATGTAGAACAGTGTGCAACATCATAATTATCTGGTTTGAAGACTTTCTATTTAGAAAAAAATAGTCTCCAACTTGGGAACAAATTAAAATTTTGCGGTTTTGGGAGTTAAAATTTAAAATGGTTGGGGAAGGGGGTGATCAATAACAATATCAGATTTTTCGAATGATACTCTTTATGAGTAGCTATAGAGCAGTAGTTGTCCGTTTCTATTATTTTCACCCTTGTTGAGTACAAAGACCTTTGAATAAACCAAAAAAAATTGATTTTTAAATTTATTATATTGTCTTAAACATAATCCTACTTCATTCAAATGTGATTAAATAAAATTTGTCGAAGTAGTGGAAATGTAAATTACCTTTGTTTTAGCTGAAGAGTGTGCCAATCTAAGTTTTCTTCGTGCTGGTTAGTAACCTCAAAACATCAAAAACAGCTTTATGTATAACAAATACCTAATAACTGCATATGCTAATTAATTATAGCTGTTGTGCAAGTCAATTAAGTTTTATTCGATGTCTTCATTTTAGTCTTCTTTTTGTGCATTCAAAATTCTATTTCCACTGTTATTTACAGTCACTGTTTGTACACTTATACTAATATTAAAACATTTACAAACTCCATATTTAAGGAACAATGTTACTGTGAAGTATGTACCATTCTCTCAATGAAAATCACTGATTACATTTCATAGGTTTGTTGCTTATGTTGTGTGTTCTTCCATTGTAAGTTACTACCTCAAGTGATGACAACGTTCTAAAATATTCACTTGTTTCACCCATACCCATTCCTTTGTAAGTTTAAGGTGAGTGCTTGGGCATTTAGAATGAAAATAAATGATGAACTCTTCTTCTCCCTCCACAGTTGTTTTGCCTGTGACATTTCCAATCCAACAGTCACCAACATAAATAAATCACACATAATATTTCGTGTCTGGTGAAACAACTTGTTGTGGTTTGGTGATGGCTACCACTGAATAGTTCTGTGATGGTGAGTATTGGTAGAAAGCAAGATTATCTTCATTCGCTGGAACCAAACCATGATATTTTCATGTATTAGGAATGGTTTCAGCTTCTTAAAATCGTCTTCCAAGTAACTTCTCTTCACAAACAACATCTTCTGACGTAACAAAGAAAAATGTTATTCCAGAAATTTTGCTTGTACTTTCTTCGTGCTGGTTAGTAACCTCAAAACATCAAAAACAGCTTTATGTATAACAAATACCTAATAACTGCATATGCTAATTAATTATAGCTGTTGTGCAAGTCAATTAAGTTTTATTCGATGTCTTCATTTTAGTCTTCTTTTTGTGCATTCAAAATTCTATTTCCACTGTTATTTACAGTCACTGTTTGTACACTTATACTAATATTAAAACATTTACAAACTCCATATTTAAGGAACAATGTTACTGTGAAGTATGTACCATTCTCTCAATGAAAATCACTGATTACATTTCATAGGTTTGTTGCTTATGTTGTGTGTTCTTCCATTGTAAGTTACTACCTCAAGTGATGACAACGTTCTAAAATATTCACTTGTTTCACCCATACCCATTCCTTTGTAAGTTTAAGGTGAGTGCTTGGGCATTTAGAATGAAAATAAATGATGAACTCTTCTTCTCCCTCCACAGTTGTTTTGCCTGTGACATTTCCAATCCAACAGTCACCAACATAAATAAATCACACATAATATTTCGTGTCTGGTGAAACAACTTGTTGTGGTTTGGTGATGGCTACCACTGAATAGTTCTGTGATGGTGAGTATTGGTAGAAAGCAAGATTATCTTCATTCGCTGGAACCAAACCATGATATTTTCATGTATTAGGAATGGTTTCAGCTTCTTAAAATCGTCTTCCAAGTAACTTCTCTTCACAAACAACATCTTCTGACGTAACAAAGAAAAATGTTATTCCAGAAATTTTGCTTGTACAAAAATTCGAATATTTCTTTTGGCAATAAAATGTGGTTTTCTGTGGTTATTTATAAACTAGCCTTTGTTACAAGACGTGAAACTGTACCCCCGGCACCATAACACGGGTTTTGCCATGAGACGTGGCAAAAAATGCCATTCAGCAGACAGAACGAAATCATCTTTGTGCTTATCCATGTTAACGCATTTTTTTATTGGGCAGCTGAAGCGTAACAGAAATGATACACTTTTGTCAATTTGGGATATCTGTCTCTGAAATTTTGATAAAAAAAAGAATTTTTTTCTTATATACGTGAACAGCTACAGAGTTGTGTGTCACAAATAGTCGCTGACAACACAAAAAGTTTCACACTTTGTGGAATCACTTTCTTTGTAATATACAACAAATGCGTGTATTGTGGCTTGTGCATTAACCCAATGAAATGCCTGTACTTCATCTTGCATGACGAAATTATAAATTTCCGAGAATTATCCCAAAATGTTGCACTCACCTTAAGT
>NQII01007994.1:0-80759 GCA_002778355.1 Clitarchus hookeri | reverse complement strand
TACTACAGCTACCAGAGTGACACATTATTTGATGCTTCAGCTTGGTGTTACACTCATTGACATACAAATTTTTACGCCTTGTAAAAATGTACTCACTAAATGAAAGCGAGCAAAGTTGTGTGATGGCGCCTGCACACATGACATTCAAGACGNTAAAAATGTACTCACTAAATGAAAGCGAGCAAAGTTGTGTGATGGCGCCTGCACACATGACATTCAAGACGCTGCAGGCGCTCTTTGCATGGAGTTCATAAACGTTCTTCAGAACAGCTCGTGTGATGCGACGTACGCCGTACTTTACAGGCGTGAGTAATGAGCGATACGCATGCCGATAAAACGTGAGAGACGGCCGTGCGCACTAAAGGAGTTTGAGGGAGGCCGGAAAATAGGACTGTGAAGTACAGTATGGACGGCTTCCAACTGACACGTGAAGGTACCCACACATCACGTGCCGATTCCGAAGGACCCCAGCAGCACAGGAGGAAGGATTCCTCTCTCTCTCTCTATGTGCTAAAATGGAGTAAGGACTCGGCAGCTTACAGCCGGGAGAAAGAATGCGATGAGAGGGAGCGTGCATGAACAGACGATGGAATGCAATAGAGGAAGGAACGGCAGCACTCTCAGATAATCCGCCGGCAACTACCGCCACGTTTCCACAAGAGAGAATCCAGAGTGTTCACGACGGTGAATCTAACCTANCGGCAACTACCGCCACGTTTCCACAAGAGAGAATCCAGAGTGTTCACGACGGTGAATCTAACCTAGGTCGACGTGAATCTACTCGGACATCAAAGGACTTTCAATTTTAACTGCATTCCGCATAAAAATGTCTAGGAATATAGAAGCACCAACCTCACAGTAACAAATAGCCAAGTACACGACAGGTATCGGGTGGACGGGCTGCAAACTACGGCAGGTATCGAAGACTAATCGACTTCTTTATTGACACGATTATACGATATCGATAAGACTGACCGAACCACATTCGATTCTCAAATGTTCATTATTAGTGCTGTGTTGCGTTTGCATATTCTTTTTAGCCATAAACTGTAGGCCTTGTTGCAGTATATCGGTATTCTGTGATAAATGTTTACAGTGCATAAAAAAAGGTTATGCAGCAAAATTATATAGAAAATAATTATAATTTACGCACTCTACGGAATACCAGCATGCAATAGAATCCCACGTGGTTACTCGGTAGCTATTACAATAACTTTTTTTTGTTTGTAAGGGCAGAAAAAACAAATTTTTGCTGTGGCCTGTTGAACGGACTTATAATTACTACAAAAGGAAAATAACGGATATCCCTATATTAGTGCCTCTTACCCCAAAATTACAGTCGGTAGTAAACTATGGAGTCAAAATGCATGTTTTANGGATATCCCTATATTAGTGCCTCTTACCCCAAAATTACAGTCGGTAGTAAACTATGGAGTCAAAATGCATGTTTTACCACTTTGTGTTATTTCTTTTGACGTTGACAGGTTCCACTGAGGGCACTGCTGTCATCGAGACAATAATGGAGCACNACACTTTGTGTTATTTCTTTTGACGTTGACAGGTTCCACTGAGGGCACTGCTGTTATCGAGACAATAATGGAGCACATTGCCAAGACTATCAAGAAAGATGCTACTGACGTTCGCTTGAAAAACATGGAGCCAGCAAATAACCCCATCCCAGGAATGATACAAGACATCAAAAAATCGTCAGATTACGAGGCCAGGAAAAATAACGTAGAGAAATTCAACAAAGTAATTAAATTAATACGTATAATAATACTATATGTAGAAGGCGACCTTCGTGATTGAAATCGCAAAGGGTGTGTGTCGTTTTCAAACGTAATTTTGTGTTCCTTCTACTTGTAAGGCCCTTCCCCCTTCCTCTCCAATCGAACAGCAATGCCAAACTGCGATAAAAATGTAACAGTTGCGGATACCAAGTATTTTGCTTATTTAATTAATAACAAATGATAATTTTACTATAAATTAATTTTTTTAATGTCATATTAATTATTTGTATTATTAATTTTATTAATTTCATAATATTTCCATGCTTACGATTTACAGAGTAGTTACGATTATTTATTTAGCGAAACCTGAACTTTGGCGTTCTTAAAATCATTGGCTTATACGTACAACGTTTTAATTATTTAATAATTTCTTTCCTCATTTACTATTTAGTACAGACATCCTTTTATTGTAAGTGTAATAAAACGGCTGGGAGGTGATTACATATGAAAAATCTCGCAGAAAAGATACGAACTACTTGTGGTCTAAAGTATTTATTTATTAGTGGCGTTATTCCTAGTCAAAAATGGGAACAAAACAAACATTTTGTTTAAAAATATTGGAAACAATTTGAAATGAAAGACATCGGTTTCGCACAATGTTTCAGCAAATGGAGGATAATAAGACCTGCAAAGGCAATTGTAGGTAACATACCCAGTCATGAACATAATAGGGGGTGATAGGGATTGTTACTCACACGTCGCAGTAAATGTTGTAACTCTGAGTAAAATTACAAAACGTTGTATTAATCACCATATCCCCATATTCAAAAGAATTCGCCTTGCTGTAACACACTGATCTGCTCCTTTTATTAGAAATAATTGCTGTACATAATTGCGGCAGCCCAACACCTTCGTTGTAGGCAAACTGATTGACCAGTGTGGTGAACGTGTTGCCTACCACCAAGGTGGTGGAATACTAAAATTATTTGTGGTAACAATTTTCCGCAAGAGGAGAGGTTTAGTGTGTTCAACAAACTACTATTTTTTACATTAAAAAATTATTAATAATAAAAAGTATTGTGATTTTAGCAAATTCTCGTGGTTACAACATCCCACTGATATGCAAGTGTAAAAACCATTGTTTTGTTTCTGACGTGAGATGTTTCAGTGGTCAATAATCTTGTTTTACAAATAAATTGTCTGAATTTTTTTTTATATATTTAATAGTTTGCTATATTTAAAGTAAATGCATATAATTTGTCCATTTTCGAAGATGAATAGCAACCCTTAATAATCACTTTAGACTAGAGGCCTAAAAACATACGTACATCGTTTCTATTCTATTTTTCATGTGGATTTACTTACCAACAATTGTAACACACTTACGAGAACACGCCGTATAAGGTAGGTTATATTAGGGTAGATGGGGAGGTGGAGATGGAAAGTGAGGTATACCTGGCAGGAATCGTCACATGCTAATTGTATACATGCACCTCTTTGAACAGTTGCTTTGTGAACGTATGGCCGTAAAAACCCACAAATTTTATTTTGCTAGAATTATTACTGATCGTAATGACCACAAAATCACTGCAAGACTTTTGAACCTCTGTACTAGTAATTTTACGGTTAGGAGAATCGTTAATCAATTGCTTTAATTTTTTACCCAGGGAGTTGAAAGACTATCTTGGCATGATTTCTCTTTAGTGACGTGTCGATTTATGTATTACATGAACTTTGCTTTCATTACTAATACAGTTCAAGCAAGTGTCTATTACTGCAAGGTGTCGCAGATGTTATCAGAGTGATTATCTTGTCTTCCCAGTTGACACTTCGTTGAAGTGGCTCCGGTGAGGATGGTAATGTGTTTTCTACTAAGGTCCCGTCGTAGATAACAGGAGACATAAATACTTCTAATCTTACAACGATAAGAATGAAATAAGTTAAAATTAGGGCCAGGGGGAACATAAAAAAAAGTAAATGTAAGTGTAAACGTCCCAAGAAGAATAACTGTCATATTGTTGCAGGTACAAATGAGTGCAAAGTGTCTTCTGTTATCTCCAGGAATGTAAATCAGATAACAAAATCGCTGAGTGCACCTCAGTGATCTCATCCACTTAGTATACGTATTCAAGCATTGACCAAGTGTGCTCGACTAATTTCGAAAGTCACGTCTCTTTTTGATAACAGCCAGTTTGTTGAGTTCAAAGTTACAGTTGAGGGAAAATGTGCCGTCATGCTCCGTACCGATGCAAGCCAATGAAAGTTAATACTTTGGTTTAAATTAAATCAAAAGCTGTCATGAATTTTGTAGCATGTATAACAACCAAAAAATTCACATAAAGAGATAACCTGTTAGTGCACATATGTTTTTCAGCACCATACACGAATCCATTGAAATTACACAAACTCACAAGTTGCAAATTTCCAAGTCAGAACCTCCAAAAATATTTTAAAACAATAAAAAACTAGCAGCTGTGTATTAAATTTATGGTACAAATATTAATTTTTAAATATCCTCCTTGAATTGCAATAAGAAATCTGTCTTGAAACCTCTCAATAACTCCAGCATATACATCTCTGTTAATTTCCTAAGAGTGGCGATACAAATGTTAAAATTATTTACTCGATAACGTTCCGTTGGACTTATTTATTGCTTAAAAATGCTCTCGTAAACAAATAAGCTATAGAAATTGCCTTACTAAAAATTTAATGCATTGACGAAATGACTTTCTAACAAAAATATATTTATGAGAAAATTCTTCAAAATTCTTTAATATTAAGTAACAGTTTCAAAACTATACATAAATGTGTAATCCATCAGACAGTATACTATATATATATTCAGTCCACTAAGGAATGACAAAATCTTAACATTTCCACCCAGATAAGCCTGGATGGTGAGTAGTGCAGTTGTCGTGGGCACATTAAACCAACTTGCATTTAATTGTATCTTATTCCAAATAATTGTTTTGCATTGTGGTGTTATACAAAAAAAACTCAAATTTTAAGTGCTTTATACAACGCCGATTTATGATTTTTTTTTCTTTCTTAATGGGTTGTAAAAATGTAATCTTACAAGCAAAAAATTGACCGAGGCTTGATTGGTGCTTGGCAGTGCATAATCACCACCAGTAATTAAAATATTTACTTTAGTGTCAATCCTGCTTATATCTTCATAATCCAATAAGTACGAATATTGAACAGTTCTATTTCGCAAGATGGAAACAGCTCAGTAAAACCATTTTGTGAAAAGTTTTAGGTAGTGGGTAATTTACTGTTTGGGAAGAATTTATTGCAGTATCTTGTATTATGCACCGAAGGCCAGCCATGTGTTGTATCCTCGCCCGTCATGTATTGAATTCTTAAAATGTGGGGGAATGCTAACCTTTAGAATCCGCAACGTAGCTGTTTTTGCTACGGCAATTTACGCTCTTTACGTTATGAAGTGAGATATCAAAAAAAATTATCAGTTTCTCTCTATTCCGTGGTGGTGGCATGTTAAAAATATTTCTCACCCGGACTTTCGTTTCGGTGTTTTAGAGAATTTATTTTTGAAGTTCCAGTTTGATAAACTAGCGATCCTTCTGAAAAAAACATGGCATATACTCCCAATACAAGAATACGCAAGTGATCAATCCACCAAACTAATAATATCAGTTCCAGTTTTGATTATTACCGCTATGTCAACTGACAAGGTGACCGTGTGAGATTTAATGCATCTCCTCAAGGCAAAAAAACCGCTACAACAGATTCCTTTTCAAAGATTCTTTCGACCTCATTAAGTTCTCTTATTTTCCGCAACTTGAACGGTTCATCTTCCTTAGTGAATGGAGTGTTCGACTTCGTTATTTCAGCGAAGTTTTATAGCTATTTACGAAAATAAAATAGTGACGTTCCGCATAGACTTCATGAGCATCTCTGGAAAGTAGGGAAGGCGAAATACTGGCTTGGCACTTATTTTAACAAACGTCTCTTGAAGTACGTCTCCTCAGATATGGCACGGACAAGTTTGGATATTTTAACATCAAGCCAGCTGAGACAATCTCCTCAAACATNACGTCTCCTCAGATATGGCACGGACAAGTTTGGATATTTTAACATCAAGCCAGCTGAGACAATCTCCTCAAACATGTGCGTAACTTACTCTCAAATCCCTCGCAATCGCCGATAATTCGCACATTTAATATATGGCTAATTCTTCCTTCAACAAGCCAANCTTACTCTCAAATCCCTCGCAATCGCCGATAATTCGCACATTTAATATATGGCTAATTCTTCCTTCAACAAGCCAAAAATGGCGTGTAACCACTCTAAGAACTAAGAAAACAAATGTTATTGTCCATTCATGATTACACCCAACTTTTCTGAAGTCCTGCTAAAGTTCTACTCCCAGGATATTCCCCCGCCTCATGCAAGTAAAGTTTAACCAAGTCTTGGAAAATTACACCAGGGACAACACACCGCAATCGTGAGCACTCATTTAAAAAATATTTTGAAAGAGAACTATTTCTTACCAGGCATTCCAACACACCTTTTTTCTCCTGTATTTATTCATATTAATTATAAACTAAATATTAAAATGTATAGATTAAATATTATTAAAAGTTCAATTTACCCTAAAATAATATACTTTCGGGTTAACGGAAGTATAAAACGCTTGTGACACATGACATATTTAGGAAATATCCACACACATCATGCATGTGGACATCTTTCAAAGGTTTGAATTGAAAAGTGCGAAGAAACCGGGAATACCGTCTCAGTAATCTTGCTTCCGTCGTCTGATGCCACGAATGCAGTTTTATTTTCCTCTCGGCAAAGCTGTTCGTGGCAGCTGTTATAAATGTATAGTCAAGGTCCAACACAGTATTAAAGCTTGCATCCTGGCAGCTGATTGATCAGAACTTCGGAGCTGGCAGGTATAAATTTCTGCTTCGCAGTTTGCGGGTCAGTTTTCGAAAGTTTGATTTCCTCCCTTGTATGTTCTATTTTTCTCCAACAGTAGAGAACTCGTTTGAATTGCATGACCGACACTTTTTGAACCAACATATACTATCAGTTTACGTACTATGATATCATTTTATTAGCTACCGGAATGTGGTAAACACAGCTTGAATAACTCCCATGCCTCTAAATGCAACAATATGGTTTTTATTCCTGTGGTGAATTTGCATTCGCTTAGCCTCAGGTAAGGAAATAAGGACATATTTTATATAATGAGTACAATACACCCTATTACAGAGGATCAATGCCGAATTTATGAAAATAAAAACCAATCAACACACATGCCAGTCTCAGAAAGGTTGATGTTTTGCCAGGTCGAGGTTTCCAGTAACTCGGAAAGCATGGAAAAAATCAATTACANAGAAAAAACAATCAACACACATCCAGTCTCAGAAAGGTTGATGTTTTGCCGGGTCGAGGTTTCCAGTAACTCGGAAAGCATGGAAAAAATCAATTACATGATATAATACTACATAATCTGTATATATAGGATATGAACAATCCAGATACATTTAGACGTGTCGGTTGTTTTTGTGGTACATTAAAAGATGTATCCATGATGTAGCTTACCTACATGTTTGTCACATTTCAGTAGACAACACAGAAAACGTATCTCCAAGATGTGGATGTTCTGACTGACTCTCGTGTTTCAGGCAAACAGGTGGAAAAAGCGGGGTATCTCGCTGGTGCCCATGGGCTATCCCTTCCAGGCACTTGGGAACTTCGCAGCTATGGTGTCCATATATGGCCAGGACGGCACAGTCGCTGTTGTCCACGGCGGTGTTGAGTGTGGACAAGGGATAAACACCAAGGTGAGGAGTTTGATGGGCTATAGTATATTCACTGTTTCTGCACACTTGTGGAATCAAACCTTTGAAAAATCACCCTATTTGTGACGTGTGTGTATGTTTTCTAAATATTTTATGTAACACACGCATTTTATACTTGTGTTAACGTTAGATTATCTTATTTTTGGTTAAATTGAAATTCTAATTTTATAACATCTATGAATTATAATATATAATTAATAGTTAATATTAATTAAAACAGGGAGAAAATAGGCGTGTTGGTAATGCCTAGTAGGAAATAGTTATCATGTAAAATATAATTACATTGAATGCGCACAAATGTGGTGCGTGGTCCCATTGATGTAATTCTCTAGACTGGTTTAAGCTTTATTTGATGAGGCGGAGGAATATCCTAGAAGTAGAGTTTTAGCAAGGCTTCAGAAAATTTGGAAGTATCAGTGAATGAACTATAGCTATTATTCTACACCATTTCTTAGAAGGGTATTATGGCGACTTTGGTGTAGGATTTCTGAAGTAGGAGGTATATTAGAAGGTGCGACCGGCGGCCATGTTGGTCAGCGGCTTGGGACGGCCATGTTGTCGACAAAATTGCCTGTTTGACTCCAAAACCACTTCCGGAATTAATTATTTTGCCCGAAAATCACTTTTCTTTCCCAAAAATTTCCAAAAAAAAAATGGAAAAAATGAGAAAAGCAGATTTGAAGCTCCTCGAAGCAAGAGCCGAAAAATCCTCGGTCGAGCAAGAAGATTAGAGGCTCTTAGTGGAATGAGCTACTTGAGAATCCGAGCCAAGTAAAGCTACCGGGGAGGATCAGCGGACCTGGCCCCCTCCCCCAAACGTAATCCTGCACCTATCACATGCTCACCCTCCTAAACCCCTCAGCCTCTCCTTACCACTCACCAACCTCTCCCCACTCATCGTTCTCTCGGGCCTCACCACCCCTCATCCCATGGCCAACAAAATTCTACAAATCGAGGAACATATAACATTTACCTCACACACTCGCGCCACTCCCACCTCTCCTCTTCACAATTTAATAATTGGTCTTACATAACATAAATTATCGCTCCCTCAATACCAATGAATGGTATATGCACATTGGACACTAATTTGCGATTTTAACACATTTTGCCAGTATTAGACCCTATAGATTCTGCTACTGTTTTTTTTATTATTATTATTATTTTTATTTTTTTTTTTATTTTTTTTTAGCATCTACTAATGGAAAATTTAAGCATGGCGGGATACCCTTAGCACATTCTCGGCCCAGTGCGCCCGGGCTGTATTAGGACTTAGATTTGGGGAGCAACCGGTAAGCCAGAACTGTTCCCCGCNCGGACCTGGCCCCCTCCCCCAAACGTAATCCTGCACCTATCACATGCTCACCCTCCTAAACCCCTCAGCCTCTCCTCGCCTCTCACCAACCTCTCCCCCCTCCTCATTCTCTCGGGCCTCACCACCCCTCATCCCATGGCCTTCAAAATTCTACATATCGAGGAACATATAACATTTACCTCACACACTCGCGCCACTCCCACCTCTCCTCTTCACAATTTAATAATTGGTCTTACATAACATAAATTATCGCTCCCTCAATACCAATGAATGGTATATGCACATTGGACACTAATTTGCGATTTTAACACATTTTGCCAGTATTAGACCCTATAGATTCTGCTACTGTTTTTTTTATTATTATTATTATTTTTATTTTTTTTTTTATTTTTTTTTAGCATCTACTAATGGAAAATTTAAGCATGGCGGGATACCCTTAGCACATTCTCGGCCCAGTGCGCCCGGGCTGTATTAGGACTTAGATTTGGGGAGCAACCGGTAAGCCAGAACTGTTCCCCGCCTCTTCGCCCTCCGGGCGCAAGGGGCATCGTTCTAACAACACTGCAAACTTTCATCGCTCGTCTCAGTCACACACACCATTCATCTACCCATTGACAGACCATCCGGTCAGTCCTTTTCTTAGAATCTGTGCTCCTTCTATCATCCAAATCGCATTCCTGGGCCATCGCTGGGGTCGTTATCATCTGGTACTCCTGGAAAAAGAACAAGTCTTATCCAGGAAGTGGTGTCTCATCTGGGTTTGTCATGTCCAGGTTTTTGCAAAGAGCTGACCGAAGTGAAGGACTAATACCTGACCACAGTATACCCCGTAAATGGCTTACTATGATCAAAAGTACGCTTCCCGTACGTGCGGAAGGCTCCCTTAAAGATATGGGACGTGTCGAATATTTATCCCCTTCTCCAGAAGCACTCCTTCAGCAAGCTCAGAAGTGCCTCCTTGTTTGTAGGCAGGCCGACCTGGGCAACGGTCAACCTGTCCACACACTCCATGTGGGGGAAAAGGATCTTCTCTCCCCCATCCATAGTTCTTACTAGTAGAGCTACTGACGCTATCAGGATGTTTGATTCCACTTAGTCTATCCACCAGGTCGTTCGGATCTTCCCAAAACACGTAGTCGATGTTCTTGTCACCATCTATCTTCTTCAGACTATCCCCATTTTTCAGTGCTAGGCCACTGAAGAGGTCTGAGAGAATGTCGATTTCTCTTTTTTTGTGATCATCGTCCTTATGAACACTAGTCTCTGGATTGTTATTTTGGTAAAGCATGTGTGTGATATCGAGCAACATATTGTTTTCCAGCAGGTCAGATTTGGTAAATTTCCTAGGCTCCTTTTGAAATAGAAGTTCGTAAAGCCCGGGTGTTCCACGTGTCTTGTAATCGCCTACTTTGATTATCCCGCCTGGTAAAAACTCTATTTCATCAGCACCTAGGAACGATTTAACATTATGCCTGTATACACCGTATGCAGTATCACTATTACGAGATGTGTATGATCGTAGGTACCATCGAGCCAGTGACATTAGATTTTAGGACTTTCTTCTGTGCCTTTTTATAGCGTGCCAAATCCACATCCAATTCTTTATCCCGATCCGTTTGTATGTCATTATGTTTTCTTTTCTCCGTAGGCTCAGCAGTATCGTCTACTTCGGTCTTCACAACTACGGGCATTCCATCGANTCATTATGTTTTCTTTTCTCCGTAGGCTCAGCAGTATCGTCTACTTCGGTCTTCACAACTACGGGCATTCCATCGATCTCCCTGAGTATATCGAAACAGCAAGTAAAGGGCTCAAATATTTTTTTCATTTATAAGGTCGCGCGAATCAAATAATTCGATCAAACCGACTGTATCACTCGATGCAGTTCTCTAGCAATGACCGACATCGTACTGAATAAAAATGGTTACTGTTGCTCTCTTTTATAGGTTAAGTCGTGAGTCTCCAACAAATAATTTTAGATCCTTTCCAGGCATTAGCTGCAGACATCCAATATGTCCTTATAATGGTTTTGAACATCCATTTTTGTGGTGAGGTGGGAAATAAAGGTAGTCATGTATGCTATATGGAATATTTCAGCACTTTTAGATTATCTTAATTTTTGCTGATGCCACATTCAGCCTGTCGAGTTTGTCTGTAATTTGCCTTTGAACAATCGTTACATGCTCGTCCATTGCCATCAAATTGCCAACGATCTCGGTCTTTACATGATCCATCTTCACCTCGAGCTCGGACAAGTAAGTGCGAAAGAATTTGCTCTGATCAGCTAATACATTGTGTAATTCCGAGATGAAGCAATTTCCAGTTTCGAGAACGAAATCCTTAGTAGCAGCATCTTCAGATCGTTCGGGTTCACAAACATTTTGAATTATTCTTCTACCAGTATCGCAAGTTCCATGGTTTCTTGGTACGAGACAACCTCCATCTTGGTCTTTGTCAAGCAAGAGCTTGAGGCTACTTTGCCCGAATTTCGATGTGCTGTACCTCATTCACGTCAGTACCTGCCATTATATAGAGGCCAGTATTTTACGATCACCAAAAATCCATACTTGTCTTTCCAGCACAAAGAACACAGGCTCTTGAAATCCGATAATGTCATGTCCATATTGACATGGTAATCGCACTCATGTCCCAAATTCATATCGTCCATGCGAAACATCACCAACAAGTTAGCATTTTCGCATATTGATTGTTTTGGNACTCATGTCCCAAATTCATATCGTCCATGCGAAACATCACCAACAAGTTAGCATTTTCGCATATTGATTGTTTTGGCATGCACCAATAAGTCTGGCCGAAATACACGCAGTCCACATTCGCATGGCGTCCCATGTTAAAGTACTCCTGGATTCCAGTCTGTTTCTCACATGCCACATCGTCGAAAATAAACACTGAGTTTGGCAATGCTTAGCTTGGTGGCACGGCAGCTTTGTTATCGCTGCAAGGGAAATAACCGACACCATCTATGGCGTGCAGTACTTGTGTCGATCTCTGGTATTTCTGTTTCCGGAGTGATTTGGAGTACAGGTACACATTCTNTCTATGGCGTGCAGTACTTGTGTCGATCTCTGGTATTTCTGTTTCCGGAGTGATTTGGAGTACAGGTACACATTCTTGAACCTAAGACCATTCTCTTCTTCCGGCAGGCTGAGTAGGACACATGTTTTCCCACAATTTGATGGTCCTGTGATNTGAACCTAAGACCATTCTCTTCTTCCGGCAGGCTGAGTAGGACACATGTTTTCCCACAATTTGATGGTCCTGTGATGATGCTTCTCATTGCATTTGGAAACAGTGTCAGGACTGTGATGAAACATTTGCGAATAGCAGCAATGTTAGACGATATGAAAGGCTTCAATGTAAGATGAACCCTTCCCTCATGGCAAATAGGTGCCAAAAGTGTCTTCGTTTGTTTGCTCATATTGACAATCTATACAGACATTCTAAAATGTGTAAAGGACTTGTTCCACCACCAGCAAAACAAAAAGATGTATTGTCGTCGCCACGAACCTATGGTGGACATCTAAGTACTGCTGTGTGTAATGCTGATGTAAACATGCCATCGCTACCTAGTACAGTTAGTGATTATGCAATGGTGCTACCATCGGTAAGTGAGGATGTGCATGTGGATGGTATGGACAGTTCGTATGGACAATTCGCTGTTGATATCGGGTTGATCGTGTCGCTACTGTGGTGAGACCTACAGTAAAAGTAGCAATGCGTTTAGGCACGAGAAGAGTGGTAAATGCACGAAGCAGACAGGATGGGCTTATTTGACTCTTGTTTGTCATAAGTCTGGACGTGAATTTAAAAGTTATAATACAACGAACAGAGTGTCGTGAGACATATCGCCAGGATGTCAAACAGTGTAAATCTCCGGCTGGAAAACCTGTCTATGTTCTAGGCAAACCTAATGCTAATGTATTCGTGTTAAAGGAATCAGTTTTCTGTAGCAGTCTGAAAACTTATGTAAAAAATAATTCGCTGGGTACACTGAAAGACATTTGCACATTTCTGTCAGTCGTGAAAAATTGTGTAATAAACCAACTTACAAAAGAGCTGGAAAACCGCGGGTCTCTAAAATATAATATATGGTTATAATGTAACTACTCGAAACCAGATACCCATCAGGAAGAACATTGTACAAGGGCATTTAATACCCGGAATGTACCACTCTATAATTTAAATGGCATCGAAAAGAGTGTAGACGATAATAAACAAAAGATATGTAGCGAGGAAGAAGATGGTGACTAAGAGTTCGGGCGTGACACTCGTTTCTGTTAACCATTTACAGGTATGAACAAATGTAAGCCATCAACTCACAAAATAGTAAGATGTTCTCGCCTTGCCTTCGAAAATCCTCGCAAAAAACTGTTTGTGTGTATGTACAATTTTGGAAATAAAATACATATATTAAATATGTTGTGTTTTATTTATTTTTTTAAAATATTGACCTTAAAAATAGTACAGATTAATTAATCTCCNATTTTTTTAAAATATTGACCTTAAAAATAGTACAGATTAATTAATCTCCAAGTTTGGAAGAGTATCGTCGACAAAACCAGTTTGGTAGTGGACGATATGGGAGCTCACTGCTGGTAGATCCTAAAAAAAAAAAAAAAAACTAGCGGAATAGGCAGTGTCCAATAATGGCAAAATATGTGTTTAAGTAGTAACTTAATGGTCAATGTGCAAATACCATTGATAGTTATGGACGGGGAGGGGGTGATGAGGGTGGGGATGGAGGGGTGAGTGTGAGGTAAATGTTATATGTTCCTCGATTTTTAGATTTTGGGGGCCATGATTATGGGGGGTGGTGAGGGTGGTGAGATCGGCGAGGGTGGTGAGGNTTTCCGGCAGGCTGAGTAGGACACATGTTTTCCCACAATTTGATGGTTCTGTGATGATGCTTCTCATTGCATTCGGAAACAGTGTCAGGTCTTTATGCATGTACCGTGATGAAACATTTGCAAATAGCAGCAATGTTAGACGATATGAAAGGCTTCAATGTAAGATGAACCCTTCCCTCATGGCAAATAGGTGCCAAAAGTGTCTTCGTTTGTTTGCTCATATTGACAATCTATACAGACATTCTAAAATGTGTAAAGGACTTATTCCACCACCAGTAAAACAAAAAGATATATTGTCGTCGCCACGAACCTATGGTGGACATCTAAGTACTGCTGTGTGTAATGCTGATGTAAACATGCCATCGCTACCTAGTACAGTTAGTGATTATGCAATGGTGCTACCATCGGTAAGTGAGGATGTGCATGTGGATGGTATGGACAGTTCGTATGGACAATTCGCTGTTGATATCGGGTTGATCGTGTCGCTACTGTGGTGAGACCTACAGTAAAAGTAGCAATGCGTATAGGCACGAGAAGAGTGGTAAATGCACGAAGCAGACAGGATGGGCTTATTTGACTCTTGTTTGTCATAAGTCTGGACGTGAATTTAAAAGTTATAATACAACGAACAGAGTGTCGTGAGACATATCGCCAGGATGTCAAACAGTGTAAATCTCCGGCTGGAAAACCTGTCTATGTTCCAGGCAAACCTAATGCTAATGTATTCGTGTTAAAGGAATCAGTTTTCTGTAGCAGTCTGAAAACTTATGTAAAAAATAATTCGCTGGGTACACTGAAAGACATTTGCACATTTCTGTCAGTCGTGAAAAATTGTGTAATAAACCAACTTACAAAAGAGCTGGAAAACCGCGGGTCTCTAAAATATAATATATGGTTATAATGTAACTACTCGAAACCAGATACCCATCAGGAAGGACATTGTAGAAGGGCATTTAATACCCGGAATGTACCACCTTATAATTTATATGACATCGAAANTCGTGAAAAATTGTGTAATAAACCAACTTACAAAAGAGCTGGAAAACCGCGGGTCTCTAAAATATAATATATGGTTTTAATGTAACTACTCGAAACCAGATCCCCATCAGGAAGGACATTGTAGAAGGGCATTTAATACCCGGAATGTACCACCTTATAATTTATATGACATCGAAAAGAGTGTAGACGATAATAAACAAAAGATATGTAACGAGGAAGAAGAAATGGTGACGAAGGGTTTGGGCTGGACACTCGTTTCGGTTAACCATTTACAGGCAAGGACAAATGTAATCCATCCACTCACAAAATAGTATGATGTTCTCGTCTTGCCTTCGAAAATCATCGCAAAAAACTGCTTCTGTGTATGTACAATTTTTTTAATAAAAAATATATATTAAATATGTTGTGTTTTATTTATTTTTAAAAGAAAAAACTTTAAAAATTAATACAGATTAAATATACTGCAGGTTTCGAAGAGAGTCACGTCGACAAAAACGCCATGGGAGCTCACTGCTGATAGATGCTAAAAATAATAATAATAACTAGTGGAATATACAGTGTCCAATAATGGCGAAATATGTTTGAAAGTAATAATTTAATGGCCAACGTGCATATACCATTGATTGTTATGGGCGGAGTCCATTAATTTTTGGAGATGAGGGCGGTGATGGAGGGGTGAGTGTGAGGTAAATGTTATATGTTCCTCGATTTTTTTAATTTTGGGGGCCATGATTGTGAGGGTGGTGTGATCGGCGAGGATGATGAGGGGGTGTGATTGGTGAGTCGGGTGAGGGGGGGGAGGATATAGTGGGGCGTGGATGTGGTAGGTGCAGGATTTTGACCGGTGGAGGGGGCCCTGTCCGGTGATCCTCCCCGCCAGCTTGACATGGCTCGGAGTCTCAAGTAGCTCATTCCGCTAAGAGCTTCTAATCCTCTTGCTCGACTGAGGATTTTTCGGCTCTTGCTTCGAGGAGCTTCAAATCCGCTTTCCTCAGTTTTCCTTTTTTTTTTTTTTTTTTTTTTTCCCCGATATTAATTCCGGAAATGGTTTTTGGAGTGAAGCAGGTAAATTTGTCCACAACATGGCCGTCCCAGGCCGCTGACCAGCATGGCCGCCGGTCGCGCCTACTAATATGGTGGAAAACCCCTACATCCTACTCCTGAAATCCTGCATCAAAGTCGCCATACTTTTGTTGTCTGTTTTTATAATCCATGTCTTAAAATTCATGTATGATTTTTTTGTATAGTTTCCATGAGATATGACTCTGGGTAACGTAAAATGTTTCTATTAATGTACGACTTCATTGCAGGTAGCACAAGTGACGGCCCATTTTCTGGGCATTCCCTTGGATCAGGTCAGTATCAAAGCAAGCAACAATATGGTGACACCAAATGGTTATGTCACTGGTGGGAGCATGACCAGTGAATCTTGTTGCTACGTGAGTTTTTTGTCACTACATAAAAAATTGTATCAAGTACACAACTGAAGGGTGTAATTGGATAAGGTCCCGTATGCTTTTACACTGAAAAATAAGTTTGTCGTGGTGGTTTATTAAATGTGTCTGATCTAGATCAATTTATAGTATATACCTAGTTGTCGCAATGACAACTAATATTTACGAAATAATTACACTTTTAAAATTCTCATGTTATTTTCGACTGGAAAACAAACGTGTTTCTCCTGTAAAGAAAAGTAATATTATGCAGATAGGCCATTATCCAAATAAATCCTTAAAAAAAATTAAATTGATTTTTTCTCTCATTTGCTTGCTTATAAAGAATATACAGTTTTTAGGCAAAATGTTTTAGGCACATATATCATTAACCCATCACTATTTAGCTCATAAAAGTAAAGGATAACACGAAATTTGGTTTTGGAATGTCCTGGCGCTCAAACTATGTAGCAGATGTTGCGAACTCGTAACTTTCGAACCACGTGGTTCTGGCTCCAATTCCGGGAATAAACTCGAANACTATGTAGCAGATGTTGCGAACTCGTAACTTTCGAACCACGTGGTTCTGGCTCCAATTCCGGGAATAAACTCGAAGGCGTTAATAAAAGCAATAAGAATCTAAAATAAAAAATAAATAAATAAACAAAATAAAATTATTTAGATGGGTACGCTAGAAACTGTATTTTTCNAAGAATCTAAAATAAAAAATAAATAAATAAACAAAATAAAATTATTTAGATGGGTACGCTAGAAACTGTATTTTTCTCTTGCTAGCGGATAACGTAGTTAGGTTTAACTTAACGTCTTGTCGACAGCGAGGCCATTAGAGACGGAGNTTTTTCTCTTGCTAGCGGATAACGTAGTTAGGTTTAACTTAACGTCTTGTCGACAGCGAGGCCATTAGAGACGGAGAGAGTTGCTCAGAGAAGGAGGAGTGGGGAAGGAATCGGCCTTGGTCTTTATGAAGAAACCATCCTGTGCTTCACCTGCAGTGATTTTGGGAAACGTAAAATTGGGAGAGCCAGATCGGGAATCAAATCTGGGAACTCCCGAATATGATACTGCCTCGATTGTCGGGTCGCCTAGATACGTGGACGTGAGCAGAGGATGGCAAGGTTTGTTAATGAGATGAAGTTTCGTGACATCTTAGTTCCGTCGCCCTACATCCTAATGCAATGGAACTCTCAGTAGTGGTGAGGGGTTTGAGAATTTTTAGCATCTAGCTTAACATATTTTCTTGCTGCTTTCAAGATGGAAATTTCTTATTATCAGAAAAATAACAGACATATAAGTCTTTTGTAGAGACTATTTTAATAAATACCACAGACATGTCCTCTCTTAGACGACCCAGTCATGCACTTTTACATAGAAGCCGAAGATACTAATTGTGAGACGAAATATCAATTAACTACAAATACAAATTTACAAGTATCACATCTTTCAGAACAACAAAACATATTTAAGCCTACTTAATAGTTACTTCTTGNACAAATACAAATTTACAAGTATCACATCTTTCAGAACAACAAAACATATTTAAGCCTACTTAATAGTTACTTCTTGTTGTGTGGTTTGTTCTGTGATAATTCAATTGCCAGAACTGTACTCTAATGTACTTTTCTTTCTTNAGTTACTTCTTGTTGTGTGGTTTGTTCTGTGATAATTCAATTGCCAGAACTGTACTCTAATGTACTTTTCTTTCTTTAAGGCTGCAATGATGTGCTGCAATACACTTTTGGAACGCCTTAAACCCTTCAGAACCGAAGAAAAGCAAACGTGGAAAGAGTTGGTGCTCACGGCATTTATGAGCTTGGTGGATCTCAGCNGCCCTTCAGAACCGAAGAAAAGCAAACGTGGAAAGAGTTGGTGCTCACGGCATTTATGAGCTTGGTGGATCTCAGCGCTACCTACATGTGAGTATATTTCCCATGTAATATTTCTGTACGCTGCCACCTATGATGCGTGGGAGAGAATGAGAGAGACCATGGAATAAACTTAAATGCAAAATACATAGCCTGTATTTTAACAGTGGCAGCGGCCGTGTGCGGTTGGGCGAGTGCTGCTCCGTGCGTGCATATTACATGTCGAAAAAAAATTACTCGTGTAGTGCAGTATTTAACAGCGCGGTAGTAGAGAGCAATGCTATCAGTTTGGTATGTACAGTGCTAGTAGTGGTACGTGGGTTTCCTCCCTCACACGGCGAGCTCTCGGGAGATCCCTCCCCTGCACTACATCACCTAAGTTCCCTCCCTCAAAGCTGCGCGAAGATTATTTTCTCATTTGAACTTTAACTATACCAGTAGTGCCTTGGCCATCGTATTAATTGTTTTCCTTTGGTAACATGCTGTAATTAGTAACGAGCTGTACTTGATTTTGTAGATCTACTAGATCTTACTTGTCTGCAGACAAGTACAATCCTGGTACAATAAAAAACANAGCTGTACTTGATTTTGTAGATCTACTAGATCTTACTTGTCTGCAGACAAGTACAATCCTGGTACAATAAAAAACATATCTGTGCTGTACAAGTAGTTTTGTGTGTCACGTCACTGCTTCATATTCTGAAACCTTGAAATTTTCTGAGGATTTTGNCTGTGCTGTACAAGTAGTTTTGTGTGTCACGTCACTGCTTCATATTCTGAAACCTTGAAATTTTCTGAGGATTTTGTATTTAGACCAAATATAATGTGTGAAAACTGTGGCGGTTCCTCCACCACCTCAACATCCACCACAACTTGCCATCTCAATCTTCTCCAGATCCAAAAAAAAAAAAATTAAAAGACATCCAACCCACAATTTAACCTTCCCAGGTTGGAAGGTGTGTAAAAGTAATTAACACTGATATAAATTTTTGTTTTATAATTGTGGCTTTAAATTCTTTTCTTCCGAAATGCCACTGGAACTCATTTATAGCAAACATGAAAACAATTAAACCAGCATTAAAAATCAACATAGAATACTCTAAAAATATTCGACTTACTTCTGCTGAACAAAATACATTTAAAACATTGTATACAAATATATTTTATAATTATCTTTTCATATCTAAACGAGAGGCTCCCCGAAGTAAAAAAAAACGACAGATTAAAAGTTTATCATTCACTCTCCTATCCATCGCATATCCTCATTATCACAGGATCTCATAAGTCCTGGGGCCGACGGCACTCCCCTCAACAGACATCTTAAGATGTCGGTAGTGCTCACTGATGGACCACACTCACTAATAAGTAAAGAGCGGGGGATACTGTCACAAACAAGAACGTTTCGATAATGATAGTGCCCGACTGATTCGCAGCTCTCGCACACCTCTTCTCCAACTCCAAATCCTGTCTTCTCAGCAACTCGCACTGCACAGCCTTCTTCGTGTCCCAGAACCACCCTGACTCTACTACTCACAAAAAGTGCCCACGTGTTCCTTCCTTCCTAAGAGCATACAAGTAATTCCTACAAACTCTTACATCTTTCTTTAAGGTAACTCCCTGCTACACGACTATAACCCAATTCCACATTTATACTTTAATTCTTAGTAGCTTCTCGCTGCCTACAGCATAGGGCGGTATCAATCATGGCAACGCTAAACACGACTTCTTGCCGATGATGTCAACTATATTCTTCGCCGGGAAGTGTGTGTCTCCCAACTTCCCACCCCAATTTTTTTTCTAGCCTACTCTAAAACTAAGTGTTAGGCCACGGTAGGGACGGGAGTTAAGTGCGTCTCAGGGCTAGGTATCATACGCCTACAAGGGAAGGGATTCGTGCAAGGAGACATGCATCGTGGCGGCAAGGGATTGGGCTGTCATGGACTCAGTTGGGGCCATGATAACCTTCATGAGTGTACTTATAGCTAAACTACTATAACTATGAAGAGAAAGGGAATAACCGGCATAGACGAAGTAAAAATACTTTCGGCAGGAAAGAATCCAAAATTGTTTCATGCACTAATATAAAATGCTACAGGAGACAGATAGGTAAGAACCATGCTCTTTATTATGAGGTAGAGAAGATACTAGTAGAAGTAGAAAAGGGGCGGGACATCCAAGTTACCTCCCCCCTCCCCCTTAGAGGGAGATATATACGTGTCTGACTGCCCCTCCCCGCGACCTCCTGCGTAGAGACACTTGTAAAGGCCCGAGGATAGCCAAGGATAATACAGAACAGTCAAAATTATTCGCTGCCAAAACATTCTATCATTCTTCACCAATCACGACTATAGTCCATTCACGGTTTCTTCGGATGTTTTGAAACGAACCTTTGAAAAATCACCCAAGGAGTAACATTTCAATGTGTTTTTTTTTTTTCAATAACTTGTATACCACAAATATATAACAATGTGATTAACTTCAAAGTACTGTATTATTANGTGTTTTTTTTTTTTCAATAACTTGTATACCACAAATATATAACAATGTGATTAACTTCAAAGTACTGTATTATTAAATAAATGAAACTTTAACTTTGTATCTTCTATAACTTGTAATATTTATTTCATATTGAATACGAATTAAAAACAGGGAGAGCAGCGATGTATTGGCAACGGCTAGTAAGAAATATTTCACAGTTAAAATAAGCTAGTTTTTTAGTATGCTATTTGTAAATTAAATGTGGCATATTAATATATGAAATTTCTAAGTAGCACTGAAGGAAACATATTTCATTGTTACAGTTTAAAATATCAGTGCAAATTACAGTTCTAGTAACATGATGGTTTTTTTTTTTGCGTCTGAGGAAGAAATTTGAATAGACGGAGGAAAGCTTGTCGTGCTCTCTCTCTCTCTCTNAATGTGGCATATTAATATATGAAATTTCTAAGTAGCACTGAAGGAAACATATTTCATTGTTACAGTTTAAAATATCAGTGCAAATTACAGTTCTAGTAACATGATGGTTTTTTTTTTTGCGTCTGAGGAAGAAATTTGAATAGACGGAGGAAAGCTTGTCGTGCTCTCTCTCTCTCTCTTTTTTTTTTCTTTGTCTCGCACGGCAAGTTTCGCACCGCTAATAGTAGCAGGAAAACCATACATGTTTTCAATTTTAGCATATTTCATACTTATTGCAGCAAAAATAATGATTTTTGAATTTGTTATTTACTACTGAAAAGAGATTTTATTGTATGAATACTTAGTATAATATATTTAGATGTGATGGTGGGACGGTAACAAATCCGAAGTTTGCAGAATTGCGGCGACATAACGAACGACGATATGGCGTGTTGCTCTTGGCTGAACGAAGTATTAATGTTTCTTCCTGCGAAATGCGCTTAAAATTACCACATCAAGTTTGTACACAGAGTGTTATTTTTTAATTTACCTGGGCAAGTTACGATGTTGTGATGGATCTGTTTTTCTACGGTAGGAATAAATATANTCCTGCGAAATGCGCTTAAAATTACCACATCAAGTTTGTACACACAGTGTTATTTTTTAATTTACCTGGGCAAGTTACGATGTTGTGATGGATCTGTTTTTCTACGGTAGGAATAAATATACGGTAACGTGTGTCGTGGTCGGTGCATGTGAAAGGGCATTGTTGCATCTCACGCTGGACTAGTGAGTGTGTTATTGCAAATATTGGACGTTCGGAATTTATACGTTTTAAGCGTGAACTGTTTTATAGCGAAATTAATTANTGATGTAACGTGTGTCGCAGCCGGTGCATGTGAAAGGACATTGTTGCATCTCACGCTGGACTAGTGAGTGTGTTATTGCAAATATTGGACGGTTGAAGTTTATACGTTTTAGCGTGAACTGTTTTATAACGAAATTAATTTTTTGAAAGCCACGTATTTTTATTTATTACAGCTACGTAACTTCGCCCTAGGTGTTTGAAACACCTGTTAGAAAAAGNGCGTGAACTGTTTTATAGCGAAATTAATTATTTGAAAGCCACGTATTTTTATTTATTACAGCTACGTAACTTCGCCCTAGGTGTTTGAAACACCTGTTAGAAAAAGTGACGTTTAATTACAGCTTTCCTATTATTGTTTTATGTTATTTATGTATTCAGTAAGAGTGAACTCTCATTAATACCTCGCACCATTTTGAAAATAACAAGGGTGGCCACCATTTTATTGCATAAGATTTTTTACCATCAGGAATTATAAACGCTTGATGCCTGTTTGAGCAGTACGAAAATGACTTTCTTGCAGCAACGACCCTCCTTTCGTTTAAAACGTACACAAACCTTCGACTACATGGAGAGTGCCTAGAACGTAGGCAATACTACACACATGCGTGTTTGGCATGCTGCTGTGTCCACTGCACAGACTATGGTCGAGGGCATATTTAGAACTTGCTGTAAACATAATGGAGTGTATATTAATAATCTTGCAGTACTGAAACTGTCTGTTTCTGGCCACTGTCGTTTTGATTATTTAAAAAGTCTTGGTATTGCCCATGAACCTGGATCTTATGCTGCTATCAAAATTTTGGTAGCAGCATAACCAGTTACAATTGGAAGAGCACTTTTGTTAATTTGGACTGCTCAATTGACCAGCTTCAAATGTTAATACTTCCTGGCGGTAAAGAAGTTCCCTACAAAAAAAGATATTACGAGTGTTTGCCCTTAAGTTTAATATCCCGATAACATTAAACAATGTTCGGAGAATTTTAATTTAATTTCACTACGTTTCCAAATTCTGAAAAGAAAAAAAAAAGCTAAAATTTAGATTTTAGAAGGTTTGTTTCTTCCTTAATATTCAATGTAGATAGAAAGCAATAGGTATAATTTCAAATTGATTTTCCATAGGGAATAATAGCCTTATGAAGTTTGACGGTCGAATTCCGCCCCATTATGTATAACCAGCAATGCGATGCCATCAGTACTGAAAGCATGCCAATTTTCAAGAAATTAAAAAACACTCTTTGCAAATAGTACATTTATAGGTCGGAATAGAATTTTAAAGTAACAAGATAAACGCTGAAGACTGACTTGGAAGTCAGCTTGTAATATTCCCGCGGGCTAGTTAAGCGATATTTCAAATATTTTTTCTGCCTCACAGTTGGGCGCCATGTTGTAATGTTCCCGCGGGCTAGTTAAGCTAATATTTAGAATATTGCAGCCTTACAGGTGGGCGCCGTCTTGTAACGTTCAGCACTTGTGACACTCGTTGTTTATAATAATGCCACGGCTTGCTCAGATGTAGAAACAAGAGACTCAGTAAATTGAACGCTAGTTACTTAAGAAATAAGTTACAGATTAGTTTGATATATATATTTATTTAACGTTCAGCCACACAGTTCATAGACGGAGATTTAGTACGCAGAGTACGAACCTCTCTTGAGATAAATATAAAAGTACAGACACAGCGCCACAGTAGTTTACCGGTTATTGTCTCAAAACTTGCATAAAAATAAATATCATATGCGGCTACCTCCCACACAGACAGAGAAATAAATTAATAAAGTCTAGTGGCCGATGTGGGGGTTCACGTCACACACGACACAACCTAGACTATCATTGGACTACGACGACTACTGTTCTGACCTGCCCTCACGGGCGACTGCCCCGAAGTACCTTCTTCCGACGACTGACTTGAATAAGACTGCTCTAAGGGCGACAGACGGACACCCTTTTTGTGCTGCCTATCACCCCCCTCTTCCGAGATAACGGCCTGGCCACGCACGCTCTCCACAACGTGCTCTCCACAACGTTATCGTAACTACGCCGCAGGAAACTAAAACTGTGCTGTCAACATAAATGAACCTCTCGTACAACAAAAACTTGTTGACGTTGCCTGAAAATGCGCCGAAGGAACTAAAACTTGTCGACGTTGCCTGATCCACAGAAACGAACTAATCTAATTAATGCTGACGCTTCCCAAAAACAACGATGTTCGAAACGAAACACAACCGGACTTCTGATAAACATAACCCGCAGACGTCAGACGTCCGCCCGATAAACAAACACGGGAAACGAGCCACCACGGCTTTAAACTTGAACACGATAAAAATATTACGACGCTTTCCAAAGCTTCATACACACGAAATAATTTTACACCCGTGTCCCGAAAAATCATGAATATTGCGTCATTACAAGCTGTACTTGACGTAGACAGGAGCACCGTGGATGACGCATTCGTCTGTCACACTTCTGGCATTTATACTGTACTAGATACATTTGTATCCTCAAATATACCTACTCTCTTTCCTTTTTTTAAAATCAGTGATCCCTCGAGGTGGGTTTCTAAGTCAAAAGACAGTCTAAAGAAGGTGCAGAGATTCTAGCGCGCTCCCCCACCTCCACTCTCCCACTCCCGCACAGCCTCACTTTTCTTCCAATTATGTTTTTCTCCTTTGTTTACATTTTTTCACCTTCAGATAAAAATGAATTACTGTTTCATACTGGCAATATTTTATACAGGTAAACTGTTTTAATATTTTTTAATAGTGGAATTTTTTGTATTAAAATGTTGCAGTGTAAAATTATGGTATTGAATGTTCAAACCCAGGCATCCCAAGTTGCTGTTTTGTTACAGGTTTTCGCCCAGAGATGGCGTGAAGCCTTACTCTATTTGGGGCGTAACTGTTGCTGAAGTAGAGATCGACGTACTCACTGGCCAGCATCAGGTAAGTGTTAAACATCATGCATAATTGTACCTGAGGAGTGTTTTTTTTTACACATACTGATGTTTATGTAACTGAGCTGTAAGACGCATATTGGTGATATGGGTATCCCCTGGCCTTCATTGGACCATGGGTGCTGAAGAAACTGGTCACTCTTGCAGGTGACAGGCTAATACGCCGATTAAAGCAGGATACTGTTATCTCCATGGTTGCCAGGGGGTTATATTTTTTCTCTCTCTAAAAAGATAGGGCGAGTCTTAAATACATTCTACGTTGCAACACCTCCGGCAATGTCTCGTATTACTGGTCGGGTATGTCTCTCTTCCTGTTCTTGATATTTGCCAGAAGATAGGCGATGATTTAAGTGTCTGTCTGGAGAGTTTGTGCTACGGCTAGACCCGGTATTGTTTTTTAATTTTGGGAAAATATCAACTCTTACACAGTAAAAGTCTTTTCCGATATCACTCCCCCCGAACCACTCCTTATTCCGTCGCGATTCGCACATCTATTTCTGACCAAATATCAAAATAAGGAAATCCTTGACTTGTGTACGTTGTGAAGCGCACTCGTAATTTGTTGCGACTTATGAACTTATTCTTCAACCCGTACATTGGGTATTAAAGATGAAAGTTCTGTCAAGAATATTATTTACAGTCGTAGTCAGAACTCGTATTCAGCTTTGTTAGATCGTATGGATAAACTCTACAATGTAAAAACCCACTGATGGTTACATGTACATGATGCTTATCCTCGGTGTACAAACAGTTGTGCCGTGACCAGTCGAGCAAACTCAAGATCCGCCACGATCTTTGAACCGCCATATTGGATGGCATTACAGCAGCCATCTTGTTTCCGCCTACCATCTTGTTTCCGACCGCTATCTTTTTTCCACCTGCCATCTTTTTTCTGCCACCTACCATCTTCTCTGCTATCTTGTTTCCACTTTTCTTTTGTTTACATTGGTTGTTGCTAGGGGGCGCGCCAGTCGTTCGACCACCATATTTGTTCATGGAGATGGCAGCTAGAATGCGCTGGTGGTTCTAGAGTTGGCCGCTAGGGGCACTGCTTTATATTTAATTTTCGCAGAGTTCAAAATATTGTCTGAAGGTGTGCAGGATTGAACTGCCCGAATTTTGGGTCGGCATGCAGATGCCTTAGACCACTCAGCTATCGGGACTTTTGCTGGGACAGGGGTTTAAAAGAAAAATATATAATATATGTATGGGGACGAATACATATTTTGTCGTAATTATTCTAATTAGTAATAATTTTTATATAAGTTAATAATCCCGTTCCTACCGCGGACTAATATATAACACTTAGTTTTAGAGTAGGTTAGAAAATGGAAACCTGCCAAAATAAAAATTCACCCTATTAAAATATTAGCTCGGGTTCACTGTAATGCCGCCTCTTTATTTTTGATATGTGCAACACATAGACTATGTATACCTGTTGAATTATGAGTTGCATTTCCGATCCACGCTGTTAACCAAATATTTTAGTTCCGGTTGTAATACTGACGTTATGATGTCACCGGTACCCATTTAGAATTTTTGTTTCAGCTGATCACAGAGGATCCCCTTCAAACCATCCCTTGATCTGATACTTTCATTGTGTTCTGCTCCAAAACCTTTGATACCATTCAGGGGTCTTACATTGTAGATTTATATTGGTATGTTAAAACTAAGTAACATTTTTCTCCCTAATGTACTTATAGTTAACTAACTACATCTAGAAGAGAAAGGGAAAAACCGGCACAGACACCGTAAAAACCCTTTCGACAGGAAAGAATTAAAAATTGTTACATTCATTATGAGAAAATGCTACAGGAGAAAGATAGGTGGGTACCATGCTCTTTATTATTGGGAGAGGAGAAACTATTAGAGAGGTGGCTGGGATCTTTTCTTAACTTTCGCTGGTTTAACCAGAGTGATGTCGAACATCACTCTGGTGGGGGGAGAGCACGACTGTCCTACTCCCCACCCCCCGGGTTTTTGCAGGTGTTGCAGACAGAATATTATAAACGTTAGTCTGTACATCGTTTGAACCGTGTAAAATGAACTTCACTGTGCTTCAGTAAAACACTGGTAGTTGTAATTCATTTTTAGAAGTGACATTCTTCATACTTAATAATTAGCTTTCAATATTTTTTTGCTGTCATGATATGTGTTTTATGTCCAACCATATACAGTGTACGGATGCAGGAGTTGACAAACAATGGAGATAAAGCAGAAGCAGGTGTAAATAAGGTCAAATGACACCCAAGACTAGCTTGGTTCCTCAGCTCTTGGAAACGAGTGTTCCTAGAATATTACAGAAACAGTACATTATGCACTGAAAGTGCAGGAAACATAAATTGCTCAAAACTAAAGAAGTAAATAAATATACATTCCATGCATAAAATGTGGGACACGCAAGAGTTTAAAATAGAATAATGTTGTGATAAAAACGCTGGGTATATGAATTTAAAATTAAGGACAAAAAATTGTAGGTATGATGAGGTAGAAGAATATAAAGGGCGATATACTGGGCTTTGTAGTGAAAAGAATACAGCACCTGGAGAACAACAGGTTGTTGGCATGCCAGGATGGTCTAAACAAGTACAAGTGAGTAATTAACGTTCCTCCTTCATCTAATGCCAACTGCATTTACAGTAATTTGGGGTAACTATGTTCCACTTTGGTGTAACTTTGTGTCACGTATTTCCATTTAAAATGAAATTATTGCAGCCTCTCACCTTGTGAAAATTCTTAAATGTTAACAATTTGATTTATGAAGACCACAGTTATCTACGGAAAATCGTTAAACCGTCGTTTAAAATTAAATTTTGCTGGTGGGACAGTTACTGCATGAGAGGTATCTGGCACTAATTCGAACAGACTGTCCCACCCAACAGACACACCTGTCGTTCCGGTCAGCCTGGATATTGGAGGAAGGTAGATGAACACTGAGTAGTGGAACACACCAAGAAAATCTTAATTAATTACGAAATTAATTTATATATTATTTATGAATATTGTAATTATCCTGTNACCAAGAAAATCTTAATTAATTACGAAATTAATTTATATATTATTTATGAATATTGTAATTATCCTGTTTTTTAACATAGAAAATAGAGAAAATCTGGTACCTTGCCCTGTGATCGCGAATGCATCACCGCTTTCAAAAAGGAAACGGTTTGTTTTACCGCTGATCTTCCCAAACTGCAGTAGAAGTAAACTTAACCAGGACCCGCCTACCAGAAGCTGATGAGGGCGACATTCCCACGAACATCAAGCGCGCCATCGCCGCTAAGTGCAGGGCTTTGAACTGGCGTGTTGTGTTCTCGCCATGCTGCGTGTACCTATAGCACTTCCAGCTGTGAACCTATAATTTTATTGATGGAAAATCTGTAACAAGTTTCAGTGCAGGGCCTTTGAGTATCTTTGTATGTGTCTGATCTGTATGTTTTGAAACATAGCTCTTTAAAAATCGTTTTTAACTAATCTTTAGTTGTTCTAATGTGTGTGATGTATTGAAAGCACTTGACAGCCGTGGTCTGAAGTCTTTGTTCTTTTCGTAGATCAGCACATTGGGCTCACGATCAATATTTTCGTGGGAAAACGTGTATTTCAAACACACTTCAGCGTAGTTAAAGTGACAGGCAGGTCTGTTAGAACAGGACCAACCATGGATNTTCAAACACACTTCAGCGTAGTTAAAGTGACAGGCAGGTCTGTTAGAACAGGACCAACCATGGATAAAGGATAAGGTATTTTGAATAAAATTTGATACATCATGTTGTGTACTATGGCCATCTTCTCTAAATAAGTTTGAACGCTAGTATGGATTTTAAGGTACAATATGTACTACTGTATATCGGTTATGAGGAGTTAACAGTCCCAATACCAATAGGAACCCGAGGTATAAGCATGTTGCAAACAGGGTGACTATATTTTATCCATTCCAAGGTGGCAGCTGACAAACGTTCGCACATGCAAAGTCAAGGCCACTGACTAGCTAGTTGCTTCACATTACTTACTCTTTCTGACATAATACCTCTCATTGGAACAAGTAGATCAACAGGCAACGCTACAGCTAATACAGAGAGTGGCTCATTTAAGACAGTTCTGTAGGCGTTAGTTTTATTCAGAAAGGCTACCCTCTGAGCACTGATAAGCTTTTGCCTATGTCACACTAGTTATGGAGTTGTTATTCGGTATAATAGAGCATAAGATATTATTTCCTAAAATACAGCTTTGCATGTGACTTTCAAAGTTCCAAAATTGAGGCCGTAACTAATGCTTCCAGTGCATTTCAGTTTCTGAAATACAACCACAGCTTTCACTGAGACAAATTTCTGTGTTTTAGGAAGCTAATTTTATCATCCATAATGATTCGCAGATACTTGAACTCATTCACATACTGTACTGAATCCCAGCCATAAAGCAGAGTGGGCAATCTGTGTAACTTCCCTTTGAACAAGAACGAGACCATCTTCAGCATATCCAAACACCATGCAAGCCCTGCGGCAGATACAGATCCAGGGATCCATCAAATTGGGTGTTCCGTAACATCGGTGCGATTCTGACAGCTGATTACCCATGAAGAATGTGTTGGAAGCTTGAAACACAACCAGAACCTTACAATTACGCTAAAATGCTGAGTATTACAAACTGCAGCTTTGGAATGTATATAATGTAAGCTTGATTATTCTACTAGGATTTCCCACTGCGTCTGGCAGTATGAGGGTTGGCCAAACGCTCCAAACACAAAATTCGAATTGTTGACGCCGTAACTAGTAACCAGATCTCTTGCACACTCTCAATCCTCACGATCGGTGATGTGATGCCTCCTTCTCATGCACTGTCGCTTATTAAAACTGGAAAAAAGTCCTTCCACGTAGTCTCTTTGTTTAATTGTGAGGGTTAACCTCCAGTTTGCTTGGTACGGTGGGTGTAAAGTAATGATTCTTGCCACAGGTGCTGCGAGTAGACCTTCTGGAAGATGCTGGCAAGAGCATGAGTCCCGAGGTGGACGTGGGACAAGTGGAAGGTGCGTTCATAATGGGTCTGGGCTACTGGCTGCATGAAGAGTTGTTATACAACTTGGACACTGGAGAACTGATGACCAACAGAACATGGGTAGGGCTATGAATATACAGTCAACAATTTTATTTATTGTACTTAAATGTTTTAATTCCATCACCATTTTAACTTTGCGATAGTAATAAATTAACAATATGCTTACAAATTAAAATAATTAATTTATACTTGGCTACCACTTAATTTATTCGAAAAATACACCATGTTGCCTTGCACCTTCACAAGGGGACCTTCTTAGTAAAGCAATCAGTGCCACCTTTGATCGATTAAGTATATCTTTTTTACAGAAACTGCAGCTGGGCATTTCAGAAAAGTGTAAATTAATTGGAACTTGCGATGAGGCTTGGCGATATCACATTTTGCACAAATCATTTCACTATGGATCTCTAAAAAAAAAATACTGCCAAGCCAGACACCAGCAATATCTATATAATTTATCTACACCATGCTAAAAAATATTTTTGTCACAGAACTTAAAATGTTTTTCTAATTTTACATGAAGNTATATAATTTATCTACACCATGCTAAAAAATATTTTTGTCACAGAACTTAAAATGTTTTTCTAATTTTACATGAAGATAAATTAATTGGGATATAGCTCAAGTACTTGCTGATTAGGTACTTACAATTCCACTTTACTGAATACAATAGGCTTAACCGAGTTTTATTTTCCAGAACTACAAGCCTCCAGGGGCAAAAGACATTCCTATAGATTTCCGGGTGGAGCTGAGAAGGGATGCGCCCAACCCCTTTGGAGTCCTTCGTTCGAAAGGTAAGGTATAGAATTTTGTCATAGTATTGTTATAAAAAATAGTTTCTGCTCTTATTCGTATGTTAGTTTAAAATGCCACAGGAGTTCCTTGGGATTTTATATTTTGTAAAAGTTTCAAATTAGCATCATATTCGTTAACATTTGATGGCGTACCTCATAAGACCTCGAGTATCCTGTCAATCAGGACCAAGTCGTATATAGTGTACCTGTTTTTGGGTACTATTTGGAAGTGAAGTATAAAAATACTCATGGTAGATTGAATTCGTCAGGCCATGTGAGATAAGGATTATAATGCTGTATTATAAGTATAGGAGAGTTAGATTGCATTTAACCCATGCCACTTAAAAATATAAAGCCCTTAAGTCATAACAAAAATACACAATATTTTCATTTTATAAGCACGGTTTAAAATTGTCTTATATGTAAAATAATCTGTTTTGTCACTTTTTAAATTATTTATTGAGCAAAAAAAAATGTGATCATGAAAAATAATTTTGTAGAACTATTATATATGAAACTTTATAGTAAAATTGCAAAAGTAATTTATCCCACATTACGTTGCAATGTGAAGAAGTGTGATAAACAGAAGGAAGTGGCGATTATACGTGGCGGAGATTAATAAAGAATATTCAAATATCTGAACTCCACTTTAAATATCTTGTAAGTTACCGTTAAATGTGCGTCAATTCCTAAAGCAAAATTACAGAAAATCAAATCATGCTTGAGAGTATTGTAGTAAATGTTTACTAAGTTTGGTTGGTATTCGTACAACTACAACAAGTTTGTACTAAGATGTATATAGAAATATGGAGACAACTGGGGCATTAAGAGCGCTTGTAACCTAAAATTTCGTTATTTTATACTTCTACGAAACACACCTCTAAACATTGCTTGTAGGTACTCTTTCCTCGCACAAAAATATTTTATATCGCAATCCATTTTAAGATATGCTGAGCAAAACTTATTTGAAAAAAAAAATCATAGAAAATAAAAAATATGCAATAATGTTTTTATTTTCAGCAATTTTTAAAGATTGTGGAAACATTTCACGGCGTGATCTTAAAAGATTCCTTTAAGTAACTCGTGTTATCTCATTTCGATGTGAATGAACTAATTTCGATAAGTGAGTTGGTTTTTATTATTTGTACGTTCCAAAAACACTAAAATTGTGATTTTAATAGGACATTGTGTAAAAAATATTAATTCTATAATTTCTTATGTGAGGATATAGGACTTATAAGTTTGTCTATAAGCTGAACAAATAGTTTCGTACAAATATAAAATAATGAATTTTTCAGTGACCAGCACTCTTGAGGAAATAGAAACATATAGAGAGAAAATTATATATCTACAGATAATAATAGATGAATGTAAATATGGCGAAATTCACTGGAAACCCCTTTGATTGCCAATGAACTTGTCCAGTAGGACGCTTTCTTTGGGAATTTTATCAGAGAGATTTCAAAACATGACTCGGTCCACTGTAGAAGCAACAGCCCCAAGTATCTCACTGGTATGGGTACGAGAAATTGACAATCGGGACCGGCTAGTTCTGAAGCGTGTTGTGCAAAATCAGTGGTCAGACAGCAGCGTAAACGAGTGCAGGGGACTTCTGTCGCAACTTAGGTACAGAGGCCAATGACGAGACTCTCCAACAGGCGGCGAAAGCACTTGCTGTCATGGTTGCGCCACTGCTAGGGCGCTGCTGATCGCACGCTCCAATGCCCGACGTTGGCGGACTATCAAACAACGCCGTCGTTGTACTGAAGAACAGTGAGCGGAGGTCTTACGAATGAGTCACTGTACAAGATCTGGCACTCGAATGGACATGTGCAGACCTGAGGGATGTTTGGTGAACGGTATTAGCCCGAGTGTGTTGTGTTAAAAGTTAAATCTGGCGGCAGCAGTGTAATGATTTGGAGCTATTTCTCTTGATCTCGACTTGGGCCATTAGTTTTGATTGATGGATTTGAAACAATTCTAGCATAGACCAAGTCTTCTTGGACAATAGCATACTCTTCACACTGTGGCCTCACTTTGGAATAGGCCCTTTGAAGTATCAACACTAAAACTCTCCTGCGCATAAAACAAGACCAATTTCCACGTGGATTGGAAATAATCTGGAAGAATTGTATAACTGGTCCATCCAAAGCCAAAGTTCTAACCGAATCGAACATCTTTGTACTGAGCTGGAGCGTCTTTTGCGTGCCACACCCACTCGACCAATAAATGTCATATATTCGCCACGTTACAGTAGTGAAAACTATTTGTCGTCTGTGTACCAGAATATACTGGACAGCCTATCCTGAAGAGTTAATGCTGCGATAACAGTAACGAGAAAGGGGCGGGGGAGGGGGAATTAGACATCCTCTTAGACTGGCGCCTATGTAACCAATAGCAGTAGATCTTTGATGACTATTGGCCACAGTGGACATGGAGATTCAGAGAGAAACAGATGTAAACACAAAGAGAGTGATAGAGACAAAGAGAGAGACAGGTGCAGATTAAGGTAGATAATTAGAGGTACATAAAAATATGCGGAGAGATAAATACATGTAGATGAAAAGAGATAAATATAGAAATAAATACAGGCGAATACATTGAAATATATATGGAAATAGTAGAATTAAAAGGGGAGTCTAAGGTAAGGGGCTCTGTGATAGGCACCGGCCGCCATGTTGTGACGTCATCAGACCAACATATTGGTAACCTTTGATCTTGACCCGTGAACTTCACCTTGACTCTGCACCTGTAAACTTGACCTTGACTCTGCACCCGTGACCTTTGATGACCTTGAAACCAAATAATTCCGAAAAATCCCCAAAAATATAAAAAAATTCGAAAAAAATTAAAAATTGGCGTAAAAATTACATTAATGTAACCCGACTGCCACCTTGGATCTAGATGACCTTGGCCCAAGGACCTTGGATAACTACGAACCCAAAAATTCACTAAATTGTTTTAAAAGTTCCTCAAAAAATTACAAAAACTGCTAAAAATTATTTTAACGAATATAAAAATTTTACTTAATAATTTATTTTAAAAAATTTTGAACAATTAATATTTTGAATATTTTGGCTTAGAAGGGACTGGGACCGGAACAGACAAGACACCATTATATGATGTCAACCAACCACCATATTGAATTCAAGTGACCTTGAACTTCGCCTTTGACCTTAACCCCGTGACCTTGAATGACATTGAACCCAAAAAATCACGAAATTCTCCAAAATAATTACAAAATTAAAAACTTTCAAAAATTTATAAAAAGTGTTAAAAAATGTATTATTAAAAATGTTTAAAAAGCTACTATTTAATTTGTATTTTAAAAAAACTTACATTAACAGAGGTTTCCTCAGCACCATGTCCAGCAGACGANTTAAAAAAACTTACATTAACAGAGGTTTCCTCAGCACCATGTCCAGCAGACGACTGACCCTTGACAATGTTTCTCATAGGTTAATTAGTTGCTTCCATTCCAANTCCTCAGCACCATGTCCAGCAGACGACTGACCCTTGACAATGTTTCTCATAGGTTAATTAGTTGCTTCCATTCCAAACCCTCCGCCAATGTTTCTTATTTGTTGATTACTTGTGCTCTCTTCACCCCCCAAAAGTGTTTTTATTTGGTTCATTACTCACGCTCGTTCAACCCGCCACCAATGTATCTCATTGGTTAATTAGTCGACAGGCCTTCACCTCCCTCATCTTTGCTCATTCTGTCGTATGCAGCCCTATTGTTTTTTTTTTCCTTTGTCATTTGTTTTAATTTTCAACTCGTAGGTGACGCTAGTATGTTAATTATCGATTGCATCAGTAGAGGAGCTGTGGATTTAGCAACTATGTTGGTTGTCGACCTTGACCTTACCCTAATGACATTGAACTCGAAAAATTGAGAAAAATCATAGTCAATTGTCAATTGCCAATTACTAGCTGGTCGCCACAAGGGACCATGCGTACTAACAATACTAATTAACGACTAACTGCATACTGACCGACTCCATCCAAGACTGATTCCTGACGAGACTGACTTAACCCAAGACTAGCTCCTGTTGAGACCAGTTCCTACAAACCAGGAGAGCCCAGCCTGCCATACCACCCACCTAAAACCAACGATGGAGGACAATCTCGAAAAAAAAGTCTCCTAATAAGAGTCTCATAGCTAACCTCTTCGCAGAAAATCTTCGCAAAACAATTATACCAGAGCTGACCATACCAAAGGGCCATACTAACTTACCAAGCCAACTTACCAGACCAACTATTTGTGAAACATTCATCAAAAATATTCCCCTCATTTCATTCGTTCGCCATATAAAACTTAGTCGATTTTAAACGACCCGAGTAAGGCATAATACTTTAAATCGAACTATAGCCCTGCTACTGCATGTACTTACATAAAGTTTATCTAAAACAGACTCTCAATTTATTGTTTACACGACTGAATTAATAAGTCTTTCAGAGAAGCAGAAGAGACTGCATAAGAAACTAAACACACATTACTATATACATAAGTTTTATTTACTTACTATATACATTTTATATTTCTAATAATTTTGAACATTCCATCTTTACATTTCTCAGATGTTTGAAGATCATGGATAGTAGCCAACAGTCTCATCTGATATAACCCCGATACTTCAGTTCATTGATCATTGAAGATATCTGAACATTGCGTGAGAGATTCCCACGTTTTTGCAGGCCATTTAAATATCTGATCCAATATTGTGATCGGGTGACGTCTTGCGCCTATCCCACATCTCCTTGCCTTTGACACCTCCTTTATATATTTCTGAAAATATATCTAGGTAAATATATCTATGTAGAAAGAGTTAGTGATGTATAAATATAGTACTGCGGCTAGAGACAGAGATAGAAATTGATGTTTATTTAAAATGCTTTTTAAAAGTTTTTTTAATTTTATAACAGAATTTAGTACTGTTTGTTTTGTTTAGGTAATAAATGTCTGGTTATTATACTTACAACTTTGCTGGCATAGTGTTTGGTTCAAAATGTATTCAAACTATGTAACATAATTAATGCGTTATGACCTCAAATATTTTAACTCGAAATTTTGTTTGCAAAATATAAATTCTTAATAATTACAGTTTAAGAAGTTTTGTAAACATTTGTTTGAAAACTGTCATACTGTAAAGTTTTAATCTGTGAACATATTTTTGTCCTTGAGATGTTTTCTTATCTTCTTCTTCTCCTCTTCTTCGAGTTTTGCCTACTGTGGGCAATGGTCAGTCTTTTCTTTTCCTCCCACAATGTCTTCATTCTGTCGATGAAGTTCTCTCTTCTTTCATCTGACTAGGTGTTCTTGGCCTTTTTATTTTGTTTTTTTTTTTTTCCTTCTAAACAGCTCCTTATCCCAGATCTCTCTAGGATAGACTCCAACTTCTTCGTTTTCTTATTTTATTTAAGGTTATTGTTTTTTTGTCATGTACTGAAGCGACGGGTGAACCACCCCTGTGCATGAGCTACGGCGCCTTCGTTGCTGTGCGGAATGCTCTCGCTGCTGCCAGAGTGGACGCCGGGGCAGAAGACGAGTGGTTCCAAATGAGTGAGTATTCGCGCTGTAGAGCAGACTGCTTCTGTCGTTGTTTACTACCAAGGAGTGGCATTACCAAACGTCAATTCTCAGTGTTAGGAATCACACAACGTTAACACTGCAAATACACGTGTGTAATTGATCATCACGCTATGCACAAAATAGATAATTATACTACCTACTTGGACATGACAGTGAATAATACTCTCACGTTCAAGAAATCTGTTACTTCCTTATAAATATTGGAAGACAACTTATGCCTAGAATGCCATATGGCGGAAGCGTCCTACTGGATCTGCCAAAATAATAATAAAAATTGTAATAATACTGATGCTGCAACTGGAGTTTTATGTAGAAGGAAAAGTTTACTTCACGCTTTTATGAAGCCATGCTAAAGTTCTACTTCCAGAATACTCCTCCGCCCCATGCAAACAAAGCTTAACCGAGTCTAGAAGATCACACCAAAGGGCCAGCGCACCGCATTCGTACGCACTAAGTAATAAAATTGTGCGTAAAAACTATTTCTTACTAGACATTACCAACACACCTATTTTCTCCCTGTTCTCATTTATAATAATTATAAATTCAAAATTTTAATTTATAGATAAAATATAAGTAAAAGTTCAAGTTAACCAAGAATAAGGTACTTTTATCTTTACAAAACACTTGTGATACATGACATATTTGGGAAACAACCCAGCACGTTACTTATGGGGTGATTTTTCAAAAGTTTGATTCAAAAAGTGTGACGAAACCGCGAATGGACGGTGGTTGGCTGACGTCACAACATGGCAGCCGGCCGGCGCATGTCGCCTACTCCTGAATCCCTTATGCCAGAGTCGGCTATTTTATTATACTGATAGGCTAATAAAATATTTGTACATTAGAGAATTTCGTACGCGTGTATACAAATAAATTAGTATTTTTTTTTACATAGTGTGGGAATATATTTATGTTTATTATTACAAATCGACCACTTGAGGCACGAGTCGTTTTCGCCGTGACGTAAGGATGGTCNACAAATCGACCACTTGAGGCACGAGTCGTTTTCGCCGTGACGTAAGGATGGTCGTCCCATTTTACGGATTGTCCTGTCATTCCCAACTAGATAGCCGATATATGGAAGGAGCAGAGGCAGAATGAATATGGGGGAGGGAACTGGAGCACCAGTAAAAATGCCCATACCGTAATGGTGTCAACCACATTGCTCAATAGTGTCGCCATCCGAAAACTGGTAAGACTGAGGCCAGGATCGAAGTCGAGGTCTCAGTGATGGAAGACTATTGAATAACTTACCTGAACGTGGTTGTTAGATTACTCGCTTCCCACCTAGGCGAACCGGGTTTGAGTCCCGTTGAGGTCGCTCCCGTATTTACGCATGTGAGAATCGTGCCGGACGATGCCGCTGGTCGGCGGGTTTTCTCGGGGATCTCCCGTTTCCCCCGCCCTTNCGTGCCGGACGATGCCGCTGGTCGGCGGGTTTTCTCGGGGATCTCCCGTTTCCCCCGCCCTTGCATTCCGGTGCTGTTCCATACTCACCTCGCTTCACCCTCATCGGCTCTCAAGACCTCAACTTCAAAAGCCGCCCAAATCTATCTGNCACCTCGCTTCACCCTCATCGGCTCTCAAGACCTCAACTTCAAAAGCCGCCCAAATCTATCTGCTCTCCACCTGAACGTGGACCCCAAAAAGTCATACATTTCAATTAATTGTCCTATTTCATGGAGTGTTAAGACGGACGAAAATGCGTTACGCAACGTACTGCCTAAGAAATGTGGCAATGCAAAATGCCGGTATTTAGTGTATTTCTTTTGTTTCAGATGGACCAGCTAGTGCGGAAAACATATTCCTCAAGAGTCTAACGTCTACAGAGCAGTTTGTCTATTAGATAATAGACAGAGCAAGAGGCGAGGGTGGAAACATAGGACCACATGCATAGTTGTATCGTGGGGGTTTGACACAAGTCATGAACTAACACAAAATCGTTTTAAACCATTTAGACGACTCTGAATAAAGTTACAATGAATTAAACTTGCATCAAAAATATTTGTATGAGATCTGAATCGTTTCACACACCGTAATACTGAATGGAAAAAATTTCAATTTAAAATACTGAGAGTATTAACAGCCTTGGCATAACTGAGACTAAAATCGTAATATTACGTCTCATTCAAAGCACAAAATGAATGAAAATTTTACCTTAAAATATAATTGTGAAAATCCGAGAGGGCACTCAGATGGGGTATCAGAGCCTCACGGACATACAAACACACAAACACGTTAAAACATTAATAGAAAATCAAAAAGGCTCATTTTAAATAAAAGCAGGCAATATAAGCCAAAATTTGAAAGTATTTGCAAGTAGGTTATCACAAACGTTGACAACTAAATCGCGCGGGAAGGTGCGGTCCCATTCGCCAATTCAAACGGGCAACTTTCTGGCCGCTCGCACACAACCAGCCACGGCAAATTTAACATTAACAAAAGATTAAAATATATTCTGTTTTAAGCCGTTCGTACGATGTTGTATAAAAAGTTAGTATTTAAGAGGAAGGTTTACTCCGACTTACAAAAAAGTTGCGATGCATTTGGCTTATACATTTAAACATACGAATGTCCTTAAACTGAAAATAAAAGGACAAATATTTTATGGCGTACTCAAAGCAAAATGCCAATAATGGAGAAAATGCTAACATGAATCTTATTTTAGACGTAGCACGTCTTCGATTTCTTTTGCAATAATGTTTTACTGCATGATTTTTGAGGAAGTTTGAATGTTGGATTTATCTACAGTATTATCTTATGTTAACATAAATTAAAATGATATTCTTAAGCACTTTAGATTATCACTGAAGGTACAACAAATTTTGTCAGCATTTCGGTATTTCCGACAATGTGTAAACATTTCGAAAAAGACCAACATTGTTAAAAATCACCAAAGAAAATAAACTCACTGATACGTATAGTGGAGTGTCGTCATCACGTTTAAAAGATTCATATCTTAATATCTATCATTGAAATAGCTTAAAAGTTATTTTTCTAGTCCAACCGTACTATTTAAATTCCACCCTAGGTTAGAACAAACGATCATTACAGTACAGTTCTGTTTTTTGCATTTACTATTTTAAAAAAACATTTATACACTTAAATTGCTTATCGCCATGCACCAGTCAGTTACTCCATTTTGTTGCTGTACAAATAGNGAAAATAAACTCACTGATACGTATAGTGGAGACAGCAGTAGTGCAAATTTTCATTCATATCTTAATATCTATCATTAAAATAGCTTAAAAGTTATTTTTCTAGTCCAACCGTACTATTTAAATTCCACCCTAGGTTAGAACAAACGATCATTACAGTACAGTTCTGTTTTTTGCATTTACTATTTTTAAAAAACATTTATACACTTAAATTGCTTATCGCCATGCACCAGTCAGTTACTCCATTTTGTTGCTGTACAAATAGTCTACTAAATTTGTATTACATGTTAAATGGACAAGAGTTCAGAAAGATAAAGAAAAAACGTTCTCATTAAATTTTCATAATGTTTTATTTTATATATAATGTATGTGTCTGCAGACATTTATGGTATTTCTACAATTTATCTTTAATCACTTCGTGAAAAATGTATAAACGTCACCGTTTCATTCTCTGTTTGCGCTGCCTAAAATTAATATGTACTTATTTATAAAATAAATCAATTTGTAACAGACACAAAACAGCTATGACTAAGCGGTGGTTTAACACTGTTTCACTTAGACATCTACCGGATTTAGTAAATGTTTACATTTATAACAGTATTTTTGCTGGTATTGTGAAAAATACCACCATACCAGTGTGGAGGATGAATGAAAACACCCAAAATGTTTTACACCTTAAATGCTACGTAACGACGGAATGAATTCTGCATTGCTTCGATGTCACTTCGAAAAAGAACCATAATNTGTTTACATTTATAACAGTATTTTTGCTGGTATTGTGAAAAATACCACCATACCAGTGTGGAGGATGAATGAAAACCCCCAAAATGTATTACACCTTAAATGCTACGTAACGACGGAATGAATTCTGCATTGCTTCGATGTCACTTCGAAAAAGAACCATAATCTATAAGTAAATATGTAACGATATATGCTAAGCTTTTACTTTGTCAATTGAAAATAAAAAGGTTATTTTTAAGTTACCTTGTTGCTTTTTTTTAAATGTATTTATTAAATCTTTTACGCCTCACTTTTTAGTGAAGTGTATCTTATACCAGCTGCGTACTTATCGTTTCTTACTATTCTCTGAGATCTTCGTAATAAACGTATTNGTGTATCTTATACCAGCTGCGTACTTATCGTTTCTTACTATTCTCTGAGATCTTCGTAATAAACGTATTGAATGTTATTCCCCTTTAAAATAATGACGTAAAGCAGGAACCGTGATAGGACCAAACGTTTGTAGGCAGTCTTGATTTCGTAGCCTTATATATGTATTCCTANACGTAAAGCAGGAACCGTGATAGGACCAAACGTTTGTAGGCAGTCTTGATTTCGTAGCCTTATATATGTATTCCTACTGTTTTTGAAACTTGAAAAGCACGCATATTTGACAAGCAAGCCAAATTTCTTGGTTATTCTTTTCTGAAAAAAACTTACTTCTTTTTCACCCGAACTTGTAAAAACCACGGCTAAGTTTGTTTTTAAGGTTGTGAAACAGCTAGTGTAAAATATAGCATCAAATGTGAAAAATTCTTATGAACCTAAATGGGCAGGGTGTAATCTTCTGGTGGCTCATGGAAAGAATTGTGCACCCAACATTCGTTGCTGTACAAACAGGAAAGCATCAGATCTGAATTAACTTTACATATGGTTTTCAAGCAATACTGTAAAAATGATTAGTTGTAATTTTTGTCATAAATATTTAAATTTAAAGTATCCAATGCAGTATCTGAACGCTAATTATTAAGTTGATACTTGTTCTTTGTCTACTTGGGCCATAATTAGTGTCACAGACAATAATCCTGGCTGGTGATAATTACCCACTGCAACCAGGAATTATATATTTCGAACAGTTCTCAAAAACCATCAAAGAATATTTATTCNTAATTACCCACTGCAACCAGGAATTATATATTTCGAACAGTTCTCAAAAACCATCAAAGAATATTTATTCATTTTCTTTGTACAGTGTTGTATTTATAGATTAGGAATTTAAAAAAAATTACGTTTATATTTTTTTNATATTTATTCATTTTCTTTGTACAGTGTTGTATTTATAGATTAGGAATTTAAAAAAAATTACGTTTATATTTTTTTAATGTACAATTGAAACTCACCTAATGTTATGTTTATTTTCAACTTACTCCATTATTACATTTGTGTGAATTTATTTTCTGCCTAAAATATATATACGTTTATATTTCAAACCATATCTCAGTATTTCTCAGCACCCAATAATAATAAAGAATTCGCAGGCGTCGAGGTATCTTGCAGTAATCTTACAGTTGTCTGATACACTTAAACAAGCTAAGGTATTTACGTCCCTTTTGGATCTTTTTCGAACGAGCATAAAGGTAGGGCTCACGTCGAAATACCATCCTATTTAAGCCTACCAATTCTGTAACTAATGTCTAGTAAGCCTGACATTGATATACGAGAACAGCACAGAAATCGCAATCGCTTCTTGTAGACACCAGCTCAAGGCCATTTTGCCTGAGCTACACAAGTATTACGTAAACATCTGATTTGCCTAATCATTAGAACACGCACTAAACTAATATAATGAAATACTTCATCAATTTAGAATACTAATATACGAAAAGTCTGCAACCCATGAAGTGCGAGCGAGATGTGTCACGTGAAAAATGCTCTATGACATTTGGTTGTAGGCTTGAAGGTGGCTTGTACTGAAGCTGGACTCTTAGCTTCGAAGTTCAAATGTACGTACTATCAATAAAAATGTAGTCTTTATTTTTCATTTCGCTGGCTGATCAGGTATCTAGTCTGCATGTTTTGATGCTGTTAGTCATGTAAAAATTTTGAAATTATGTATCTTAACATATGTAATTACGTAATTTAAATGGAACTCAAAAGTGTGAGAATTAAATTTATACATATGGGTCATAAAATACATTTTATTCCTTTTTTTTNATTTAAATGGAACTCAAAAGTGTGAGAATTAAATTTATACATATGGGTCATAAAATACATTTTATTCCTTTTTTTTTCTGTTTTAATTTAATAAGTAAAAACTGTTCCTCAGTTGCGGAGATATATATATATATTTTTTTTTTAAACATTTATTCGCTTGTTTTCTGAAAACAACATACGTTACATTACTTTTCTTCTTCCAGTGGTTACTTAGGTAGTAAACGAGAAGTATTGTAGTTTTATTTCTGATCCGTTTTATTGNTTACTTTTCTTCTTCCAGTGGTTACTTAGGTAGTAAACGAGAAGTATTGTAGTTTTATTTCTGATCCGTTTTATTGTACACGTCCGCAGGTTTAAAACGCATAGTTTTCGAAATGTTAAATGCACGCATCTGAAATGCTGTGCTGTCATAACGTATATCTATAAGGGAACACACATTTGCAAATAGTTTAAACAGCCAAGGTGCGGCACCACGCCGCATACATGTAAATACGCCAGCGTCCTAAAGATAAGCGAGGCTGTAAACTTGGGTTATATATATATATATACACTCTCAATAAGTTGCACGGTACCAGCCTGAAACAAATAAGAAACTCACTGACCATTTTGACACATCTGTTATTCTCAGCTCTCTATGTATCAGTTAAACATAACTTACGCATTTTTTGTAGTTTTCCCCTTTATTTAAGGGTGCTGTCTGCCCCGACCCCCAAATAGCACACAGAGGTTCAGGTGTGCAGTTGTAATTTAAAAACTGTTAAATATTTTTGAGTTGCGCCTGCTTACGAATTGCATTTAAGGCATTTAAGAAATATGTCACGCCCGTATGGTCGTTTCCGCTTTTTATTTCCGTATATAATGGGTATTTTTTTTAAGTGAAAAAGGGCTAAAACGGGTATTTTACGATAGTTTTTAGGTATGAAATTTCCGGTACGGGCTACTTAACATAAAACAGGGACATGCAGCACACATTTGTCTTTATTTTTACACGATAAAATGATAGGGTCAGCGCTGAAAATCTCAAGAGGCGAGACTACGAGAGAACGACTGCAAGTCAGTTCAGTGCCTCGCGCGTAGAGGTGATGGCGCACTTGATGCGCGTGCTTCGACCGCCCTTATCGCTGCCACGCTTCTAGGCCTCAGACACGCGATATACCTCCAGTCAGACGGCATCCTTAAACAAGCTTTTTACCGATAATTGTACAACATGCAAATACGAAATTATAACCCAAAAAACGTATTAAAGTCTTTTATAAAATGTTTGCGTAACAGCAACAATGAATGCACCAGGTAAGTTACACATTTGCAAAACAATGAAATATACTAGTTTAATTATCTATTACACCTGCCACGCCAAACACAAGAAACATTCTCCGAAAGTGTACTTATTCTTATGTGTAGTGCAGTTTCGTTCCGTGGCTTGCAGAAAGAAAGCCAATATTAGGCAGTATAAATCTTCTTCACTTGCCTTTTAAAATCATTTTAAAAAGTGTCATAAAAAACTTTTCCTGACATTAAACAGTCTCCTCTAGCTAGTTTCAAACTTCATTCCAAACAAGTCTTATTTCTTATATTGTGGGTCTGCACTGAAGATGTTCGCTTGACGAGTCTCGCATCATTTTAAAATATTAGAGTCGTTGGTGCATGCTAAATTTTTATGTTTGAAATTAATTAAATGTGGTGAAATTAATTAAATGAAATGTAATTAAATTTATTGACACACTCTCTAAATCTGAATCAGTGGACCAGACCGGCGTGCCCTACCATACAGACTGAATATACCAAATGTCCATACCAACCGACGTCACCTATGCATAATCATGTTTGTTATTACCATATAATATGCTTGTAAACATATATATAATGTGCATATAGTAATATTAATATTGTATGAATATAAATGGCTATTTCATTTATTGTATACATTATATTATTATTATGTATATTCCTATGTTATAATTATGTGTTTTGCTATCCCCTTTCCCTTGCGGACTGCGTGATTGCTGTGTTATTTTCAGAGGATGATTTCCCATTAATCATTAAAATTGGAAATAAGTGTTTTAAATATTATTTTATTTTAAATTTCATACGCCATTACTTTTAATAAGAAATATTTTACATTACACAAAGAAAACATTTCCTCACAACTCTGTATTCAGTTACATATAGTTTCCTTGTCAATAAAATTGGTTCAAATCATACTAGACTAGAATTATTAATAGATCATGTACAAATTCTTTGTTGATATCTTTAAGTAACACAGGTATAAATATGAAAACTGTTAACATTCACGTATATAATAATAGCCAAAAGTGTTTTTCGAACCTGTCATAGGTTCCGACCTCTACAACCACTCCTATCAAAGTGGTTTACACAAAACCAATCTCGCAAACAACATTCTTACAGCAATGTTTACGAAGTGAGAGCATTCGGACAACATAAGAAACATATTTAAAACCAAATACGTAGGCAGCTACTTTTTGCAAATATTTTTAACACCTGCCAAAAGCCCACTCGAGCCAGAGTTAAGCATATTCTTAAAATTGTATTTTACAGTTATATTTTACATCGGCAAAAATATTTTTAAAAAAATCCTGTTGATACCTAACTTATAGACATATTGTCTTTCTGGTCTATTGACTTTCCTCGACATTTAGATTTGTTTTCAAAAGACCTCATCATAAAAACATATTTAACTTACAGTATGTCTCCCAGATGCGGACTTTTCAAAAGTCTGAGAGTCAAGCACCCCAACACCTTGTAAGCATGCCCACTTATTTCCAAAACCCTTTCCATAACCCTTGCCTAAACTTCGCGTTAATCTGAGCTGGCATCTGGACATACGTAATTTCAATTGGTGCTTTTTAAACTCGACCAATAGGAAAACCTTGGTTAGCAAAAGATTACTCTAAGAGCATATATGCCAGCAGTCATGTACTTATTTCCGTCGAGAACAATATTCGAACTGGAACTCTTGGCAACACAGTTGACGTCACTGGAAGGTAGCCAATAGCGTTGTAGTGCGTCAGTCCGTCTGCTGACCTGCCCGCAACACGGGTGCTCTCGGCAGCCCGGGTCGCACACGGGAATAGTTGCAACTAAACAGTATGACTGAAGCCTGTATTATTCATTTGTTTGCCAAAGTATGTTCTACGGTATGGCCAACGTTTGAACACAGAATAAACTGCAAGTGTTCACTTTGTTACGTTGGGAGACAAGGCGCATCAAGTCACCAGCCTGCATTTTACTTTTTATTTTAAGACTAGCCAACGTTTTCACGGTTATATCATTGATATCATTATTCTGCCGTTATTTCAAACCACGAATGGATTCCAGAGAGATAGAATCAAACCATGGAAATGAAATACTATTTTACAGACCGTTTCATGCGAATATTCATGAAAATACACATGGTATAAAATAGCAGACGTGAAAGCCACATATACAAATAATACTGTACTAATACTATCAAAATTAAAATACGTAATGAAGCACGCGTTTCTAAAATATATAAAGAGAAAAACTAAATAATCTTTTATTGTATATTTACACAACGCGACGTGCAGGTAATAAATGTTTTCTTTACATATGCAACTTTTATTTTTAATGCCGAAGTAATAAGACTGTAGAACCTCGACTTCGGGTATGTTCGGTAAGGATTCGTTTTCCCTGTTCGAGTTACAAGGGCCTGTCTGCTCGGCAGTTTGAATTGTGGAGCTGGTGCGGTCTGCTGCAGTCGCTCCGCTGGTCGACCCCTCGCTGCGCCGAGGCCCATTTGACGCCCGACGCCGACATGCTGCGTAGTGTCATCAAAGCTAAGGCTGCAACCGTCGTGGCCTCCCTCTCCCGTGGTTGCAACGAAAGAATCTCCCAAGGTAGGAAAACGCCCATCACTGTAGCTTATTAATAACGGACAGGTGATGTGTCGCGGTTTTTATAGGCTGTTCCCAGGAAGTTGAGGACTTTTGAAAGCCCTGCTTAAGGTATACTTGTGCGTGCATTCTGTATTCTTCCACCAGATATACAAATTAATATTATCATGGGCCTTGACACTTTTTTCGTGCTGTGGGATTATTAGGAAAAGAAAATATGTTACACATTTGTTGATTCTCACGCTTATTTTCATAAAAAACAGAAAGTAAAATAAATTATTTCAGTATTCACAAATGTTTGCCTTAGAACTACTTTCCCCCCGTCGTTATCAACTTTGCTGAGAGCATGTCAGTCATTGTGCTCGTTATAATAATGCAGGTAGAGACAGTAACTTTTATCAGAGGTTTTGTGGCGGTGGCGCCGTCGCGTGCATCGTTTTTGGATTCGCTCCTTGGCCGACTCGGCTCCGCTCCTGTTTTCACCCCTCACTTCCCTCCCTTGATTGCCCCGTCTAGCACGTCAGTTTTTTTTAGTTCAGCTGCTAGTTTATATAAGTTGTTACACGCCTTGTGCATCTATCATTTTACGCTTCATTCTACGCATGTGACGAAGATCGTCGGGTTGACGCCTGGTAGAGCTTATTTAAATTGTAATACGAGCTACAATTGTCAGTTTACCCGTCCTTGAACAAGGGTGCTATGACACGCCGTTTAAATAAAGTAGTTGCGTGAACGGCTCATTATACTGGAGCTTGTAAAACGGTGAGTCGTGGTCGCAGATTTTCATTTGTGGGTCAGTTTAGGGTTTACGTGGCGTAGTATCTAGATCAAAGGTTCTCAAACTGCAGCCCGCTGGCCCATTTTTTGTGGCCCGCGCTCGCCGGCTTCAGTAGATACAAGTTACCAAATTTTTATTTTAAGGGTGTATGTTACAAAAATAAAAAAGCAATACATAATAGGAATTTATTAAAAGTTAAAGTCACTAATGAAACTAGAAGATATTTTTCATTATTTTATCAGTCAGGCGACTTCTGCACATATTTTTGATGTACTACTTCCGCCCGCCATCACCGTATCGAACGAATAAACAAACGACTTGCAAGACGGTACACGACACTCTGAATTTTAAATGTCATAGAATTACCTGCCTACTTTTAGTTCACAGATGTTATTATGTCAAGTGTCGTAAGTGCGGCTCGCGGCGGGCTTAGTTTTCTAAATATGGACCCCTAAAAAAGAGTCTGAGTACCACTGATCTAGATAGAGAGGCCCATAATTGATAATCTAATACCACTATGGTCACGCTTAACCACACGAAGGTTTATTTGACTCAGGTTAGGAACAAAACGTTATTTCTTATGGGATAGTTTGGCATAAGGAAAATTTTCGCTTCTAGGTGCGTAAAGTTCCAAAAGGTAAATTTTAATTAAAATTTTAAGCTACTTGAATAATAAAAAAGAGGAATTTTAATTAGATATGAAGTTATTTTACATTTGATTTATGTTTATTACAATTATCGTACTTTTTTACGTATAAAATAGAGAAAATATGGTGCATTGCCGACACTAGCGCTTACCTAGTGGCGAAATGTTTTGGTTGTCAAACTTTTAACATTGATCTTCCCAACCTGTAGTAGTAGTAACCTTAGCCCCACTGTGAAACTGTATTCACTGCGCAGAGTGACTTAGCCTTAAAAGAACTGATTTATTAATACATAGGTCAGAATCCGTTGGACCTTAATGAGGCGTGTGATTCGTCTAGGAATGAGTAATAGACGTTGGGATCTTCGCGGTAGATGAACACACTACTACACCAGCGATGTTTCTTCGTTGTGAGGGCAAGACAGCTGTCTGTCAGTGCATCTCACTTTTGGTCTCAAAAAGTGGTGCTACTAGGTAGTGGCTTTGGGATATAATAGGCTACCGTGGGGTTTGGGTATCCATCCCCGGTAAAAATTTTGAAACTTAATATCCAGTTTATGCATTTTAAGTAATTTTCTGATAGATTAAGCATTACCCATTGAGGGAGATATTTCCATAAGATACAATTTAGTGTCAAAAATAGCATCAAGAGGGAAANAGATTAAGCATTACCCATTGAGGGAGATATTTCCATAAGATACAATTTAGTGTCAAAAATAGCATCAAGAGGGAAAATTGTAAACAATGAGCTCAAACGGGCTGCATGTAACAATCGTCTTGTAGCTCATGTGAATAATTGTGAACCCAAAGGGCCAACATAAGATACATATATATATATATGTATATATGTACTTTGCTGTATAAAACAGAAACACATTAGATCTTAAAATAACTTTGCATACGGTTTTGCAAGTTATATTGCAAGAACGGCTGGTCATTGTTCCGTATTGCGTACCCTTGTGGTAAAACCACAGTAAAACTGCAAGTACAGTATAGAGTATCCATTCAAATTGTTTCCTTTACAAGTTAGTAAACTATTGCGTATCTCACCGAGTTCCGTTTGGCGTATCCAAGTTCAAGCCAATTGTTCCGTTCAACATATCCAAGTATATTTTTTTTTAAATTAAAAGTTTTCAATCAGGAAACGAACAATGGTGTGTGCGGGGTGTAAAATCACAATGTTGAACACTCGAAAGATAATTTATTTCTCGCCGGACATAAATACATTTCTCATCGAGCACAACATCCTCAAACCATATATACGATGTGGTAGATGCAGTGAAAGTGAAGCCAGGCTCGTGGACAATCGAGGTTTGTTTTACTGGTGTCGACAGCGCACCGAGAATGACATGAAATGTAATTTTTAAGTGTCGGCAAGACGGGGCAGTTTCGTGGGNAAAGTGTCGGCAAGACAGGGCAGTTTCGTGGGAGATTCGAATTTGTCGCCGGGCAAGATCATCGAGTTGTGTTTATTGTGGTGCCTAATCAATTATCCCCAACAGAAAACTATAATAAACGAACTTCAGTGCTCGGGCAAGACAGTCGTCGCCTGGTCGAATTTATGCCGCCAAGTGTGCATAGACTGGGTGTTAACTTACAGAAAAAGAATAGGCGGGCCTTACAAAATAGATGAAATAGACGAATCAAAATTGGGTAAACGCAAAAACCGCAAGGGATGTAAAGTTCACGGCCAGTGGGTTTTCGACGGTNAATAGACGAATCAAAATTGGGTAAACGCAAAAACCGCAAGGGATGTAAAGTTCACGGCCAGTGGGTTTTCGACGGTGTGGAGAGAGGTGATCCTACAAAGTTCTTTCTGGTGTCGGTGGAAAAGAGGAATGCCGCGACATTAGTGAAATGCATTCTTGACTGGATAGTGCCGGGCATGACGATAAATTCAGACTGCTGGCGCGGTTACAGCAACTTTGACATATACGGCTATCGTCACATGCAAGTAAATCACCGGAGGGAGTTTGTGTGCAGTAAAAAGAGTGCATTAGTAAACACCCGAAACAAATCAAAGTTGAGGCAAGGCAAGACTTTTAAAGTGCACACGTAAAACATCGAACGAAATTGGTGTTCAGTTAGGTACAGCATCTCGTGTTTTGGTAGATGGAAAAAGTCGTAGGTCGGCTACTTTGCAGAATACATTTGGAGAAAAATCCACCAGTATGGGCAACGACTTCATTCTTTACTGATTCATGCAGCCGCCATGCACGAGGGGCCTAGGCAGGAAGGCGACAACCTCGGCGAAGGCAGTTCTCTTTTCGATAGGTAAAACTAACTGTTTGCATTTGTAGAAATAAAATAAACGGATAAACAAAAAGTACTTAATTTTTTTCATTTTCAGATACAGGCAATGGCTAGTGAAAAAAAAAGTGTGCCTGAGTAGTTGTTTGTGTCAATTTAAAGTGATAATGGCAGTAGCTGGTTTTCATGTTTAAAATGTAAAAGTGTTGAATAGCTGGCTGAGTGTGGTGTCTATGTTTAAAATTAAAGTTGCATGTTGTTTGCATTAGTTTAAAGTTTTAATCTGTTTTCATCAGTTTATGAGCTTTGACCTTGTGTTTGGTAGTAAGAGGGATGTCTGAATCGGCTCTCCCTTGCCAATATATATTGTCTCCATAACAACAAGAAAGAGCCATCTCACAACTCGTGATTACTAATTGTTTAGAGTTTAAAGTGACTTGATATTATATGCATAAATAATACACCCATGAAGGCCTTAAAGTTTCCATAAATTACTTCACTTTCTTGATAACTTCTTTTTTTTTAATTTAAGATAGTTGTTATTCTGGATACGCAATAGGAAATTTTTAGCAAAAGTCACTTCCGCACGGGGATGCGCCCAGGGAAATAATTGGCAAAGTGACCAATTGTTCCATTTTCAGTTTGGGTGCGCCACAGGAAACAATTAGGTGTTTGTCGAAAATTTTTCTAGAGGGAATTGGATACGTGGGTCGGAACAAAAGGGTTCCATACTAGTTTCCACTTTTCAAATTGAATATGCAACCCAAACACTTTTCGATACCAGTCTTTTTCATGTGGATACGCAAAGAGAAACTTTTGGTAAAAACCCGGTAATTAGAGGCAGGATGAATATGCAAGAAGAAATTTAACAATTTTTAAAATGTTTTTGTTGTTTTTTGGATACGAAATATGAACTTTTATGTGGGTTTTACCGTATCATTGGATACGTAATGTAGTATTTATTTAATGATTTGGATACGCAATTCGGAATAATCATCGAACGGCTTTTAATAATGTTTTACAATTACTCACAATTTTAAATAATTGTGTATTTTTGGGCTATGATTATTGAAAAGACAACAAGCCTGGCTAGAGACAATTTCATGCTGCAACGAGAAATTATCCATGTTTCTAACAGCCTGTAAACATCACCAAAAATGTTTTATATATTACTTATACAGTACTGTATATTTTTAATTTTGAGATTGAAAAATTTGATTTTGTATTTTTTATACCCACAATTGAATCTCTTCTAACATTATGTTTATAGTCAGCTATATTTCGTGTTAGATTTGTGTATATCTTTTGCTATCTGAAATATATAGACTTTTATATTTCAAACCCTGTTTACAATACACGTGCATTATAACTCAGCGCCTAAAAATAGATAATTCAGAACACATGAATAACCTTATGGCTGTAGGATCTTTATTAAGGAAGATGTGATCGTCACTGTTGGTTCTTTATTTAACGTACATAAAATTAGAGTTCACATCGAAATGCTATGAATTCTAGCCCATCAGTGATCTCAATAAATGTACAGTAAATTTGACACTTTACGAGAACATCTCTTGTATGCGTTAGCAAGGAACACTGGTAGTGTTCAAGACTATTTTGCCAGTCACAAAGTGCAAGTTTTATGTTATTTTTGCATAATCACCAAAAAACTGAATCAAACTAATGTAATAATATTATTAATATAGTGTATATTTTTTATTTTGGTTTTTTGTATAAAATCGCCTATACCAAACGTCTGCAACCCATGAAGTGTGAGCGAGATTTGTCACACAATCAACAGCCGAATGATCGACTTCGAAATTCACATGTACCATCGATAAAAAAAGTTCTTTTTTTATTTCGCTGGTTAGTCTGGTTTCTATACTGCAGTGAACAAAACTGCATACTTTGATATAATTATTCAAGTAAAAATTTTAAAATGGCATATTCTTAACATATGTAGTTCATTTAAATGAAACTCGTATATTTGATGTTTAAATTTTTACTTGAATATCATTAAGAAACCTCACTTTATTTTATATTATTTCAACAAGAAAAAGGAAAAGAACTGTTATGGTAAACTCTAGAAACGTTTATTTAATAGCCACGTATTTAATATTAGTTTGCGCGTTTGGAGGTGTGACTTAGGAAGTAAATAGGAAGTTTTGTTTTTCTGAACAATTTATTATAACAAATTTGTAGGGCGAAAACGCAAAAATTTCGACATGATAAATAGGCGCATCTTAAATGCAATACAGTCATTACAACACAAGCCCGCACATGATAAGAAAATTAAATGTGTAAAAAGAAGTTGGCAGTTAAAAATCGTTCAAACAATCACATTGCGGCCTGACGCTGTAGATATATTTTCTTAATGTCCTTCATCCTCCGAACGACAAGCCAGGCTGCAAACTGCGGGCATATGCTGTCAATACATTGTAAGGCACCAACCTGGAACAATCAAGAAACTCAGTTACCTGTTCGATGTGACTAATTTACGGCCCTAGATATTAGTTGCACATAACAGCGAAACCAGTAGACTAATGCATTTATGTAGTTTTCCCTCTACTTAAGACAAGCTTTTCTTTGCTGAGAACTGTACAAAATGCAAACCAATACGAAATGATAACGCTAAAAACATTCCATTTAAAAGGTTTTTTTTTTAATGTAAAATGACTTACAACAGCAATAACAAGTTGGCCATGTAAGTCACGCATTCACAGAATAATAAGAAACAGTGTTCTAAAGTACATTTTTATCATTTCTATCAAGCACAGGCAACATTCACTGAAATAATAATTATTTTTATGTGACAATGTTAAAAGAAAGCGTGTATTAAGGAATTTGAACCACCTCCACTTGCCTTTTAAATTAATTCTAAACAATTTTCAGTTTTAAAAATTATTACATCATTATCTTCGTCAACTTAATGGATTAAGAAAAAAAATATATCGTTTGACATATATGTCTAGATAGTTTCAAACATTATTTCAAACAAGGCGGGAGCCACGGTGACTGAGCGGTTAGACTGATCGCCTCCCACCAAAGCGAACAGAGTTCAATCCCCGGCCGGGCCACTCCAGATTTTTCGCAAGTGGGAATCATGTCGGACGATGCCGCTGGGTCAGCGGGTTTTCTCGGGGATATCCCGTTTCCCCCGCTCTTACATTCCGGCGCTGCTCCATTCTCACCTCATTTCACCCCCATCAACTCTCAAGACCTCGTTGTAAAGAGCCGCCCAAATCTCTCAACTCCACTCGAAACAAGACCCGTTGCTTACAACGCAGGTCAGCTTTGAAGAAGCGCACATTACTAGTATTTTACTGTTAGTCAATAACATTAAGCTAGCTTTATTTGTCACATAATATAATATATATACATTTAGTACTTTACTTACCAACAAAGAGTGTGGGAAATAGCCTGTGGTTACTTGTCGTATNAATATAATATATATACATTTAGTACTTTACTTACCAACAAAGAGTGTGGGAAATAGCCTGTGGTTACTTGTCGTATACCAGTGGTACAAAGGGCTTTTTCCACGTAACGTTCTGGAAAGGGCGCGCTCCACGTGGAATTCTTGATGCCGGTCATTTTCGTCGCNAAAGGGCTTTTTCCACGTAACGTTCTGGAAAGGGCGCGCTCCACGTGGAATTCTTGATGCCGGTCATTTTCGTCGCGACGTACCCGGTGACCAAGCTCTGAATCACGACCCCACTGTTCCGATACTCCGCCGCCAGGTTCTTGGTGAATTTAAGTACGTACGACTGCAACACAGGTTAGCCAAAGATAATTCTAGATGAAATGTTTTCTCTACTAATACAACAGTTTTACAAAACAGTTCACATCGAAATTTAAGGTAAGATCTCGTATTTATTATTGATTTATCTGTATAAGCGGCCGCGGTGGTGTAGTGGTCAGACTACTTGTCTCCCACCAAGGTGCACCGGGTTCTATTCCTGGATTTTCATACGTGGGGATCGTGCCAGACGATACCACTGGTTGGCGGGTTTACTCGGGTATCTCCCGTTTCCCCTGCTCTTGCATTCCGGCACCGCTCCATACTCATCTCGCTTCATCCTCATCGGCTCTCAAGACCCCGATGTTAAACGCATATAAAATCTATCCTTTCTACTCCACTCCGCTGTGTATACGCTCATGTAGGGCGGCAAACATTTTCAAAAACTGTGTAAGAGCCTGTCATTTGAAATTGTTTTATCTTTACCTGTGAAGGTGGAATTTCTTCTGCGCAATGCTGGGAAAGAATTGCGACCTGTTCCTGAGAATCGAGAAACTAATATATCTGACGTGTGCATAAACTTCATCCTCACATGTGTTCGATTGCACCACAGAGCAGATAAGTACACAGAGACGAAATGGCGAGGCGGCTCCTTTGATGTGGCCGTACCCATTTATCTTGATTGGCTGCGCGAAGCTCTGGAAATGGGTCTAGTGTCTGACTGGCTAATGCATGCTGCGAATTGCTGGACTGCCAGCTAGCGATCAGGTTACCAGACAGTGATAAGCGAACAACGTTNTGGCTAATGCATGCTGCGAATTGCTGGACTGCCAGCTAGCGATCAGGTTACCAGACAGTGATAAGCGAACAACGTTTCAACATTTTGCTGGGTTGGGAAGCCAATTTAATGGGCCGGGACGCCATTTTGCTACCCTGTGACGCCATTTTGCTGGCGTGTGTGGCACGAGCTCGTGGTATAAGCGGCTGTTCCACCTCTGTATTGTTAAGTNCTGTGACGCCATTTTGCTGGCGTGTGTGGCACGAGCTCGTGGTATAAGCGGCTGTTCCACCTCTGTATTGTTAAGTACTCAGTGACAGCACCCCCTATGTCAGTGCACAGCTGTTTCCCTGCGATACCACGATGAACATGACGGGCGCCATATTGGAACTGTTGACTTAGCATGACATGTACACGTTCCTTGAAAAAGGAATTGATGGCGACGTGGTGAAAATCACTCAAGCGACATGCATTGGAGAAAAATGTCTTCGTTCCGGCAACCAAAGATTCCTTTTAAATTGTTTAACGTCCTGTTTACAACAGGGTCATTACCAACGTAACTAGTCGCCCAGGCAATCATGAACATGGAAAAAATCGACCATGGTCTGCATTAAGGTAACAACAAACCATTGTTCGCCTGGTGTGTTATTTGAGAGACCTGGAATCTAAACTTAATTCTCCAGAATGCATACGCAGTGTGTTACCACTGCGCTATCTCATTAATTTTCTAAGAACGCCAACGAGCCAACCACCATTCTGCAGTATCTCGACACTATTAACTTGTATTTTCGACACAGGAAAACAAATACAACTACGTGCGCCGTTACAAGAACTGACGCAAGTACAGGGATATGAGAACTCAGACTGAAACTTGTCAAAACACAAAATACTCCAGGTTGAATAATAGTCATGGCTAAAATCTTAATCCACTTAAACACAGCGATTTCAACACAGGAGACGGCCAGAACGTCAGCAAGTTATTTTCCGAAGATACTAATGAACTGGTTGATATACTCAAACTTTTGGTGACCATGCAAAGAGCCAAAGATCATCCCCACATGAATGAGATATTTTCATTCTCCGAACAGCTTATGGAAAGGGGTTACCTTACTGAGGCTAATGCATTGCTCATGATCTGCCTAAAACTTGACATAAGNCCGAACAGCTTATGGAAAGGGGTTACCTTACTGAGGCTAATGCATTGCTCATGATCTGCCTAAAACTTGACATAAGGAAAGTTCTAATTATCAAATAAGTAAAAAAAAAATTAAAAATGTATATATTTGGTTTTACGTGCTGCAATACTGTCAAACTTTAATATTTTCTTCATCATGTCAATGTANATTAAAAATGTATATATTTGGTTTTACGTGCTGCAATACTGTCAAACTTTAATATTTTCTTCATCATGTCAATGTATGAGCAGTACGGTTGACATCACAGCTGGAATGAAGGTCGAGTGCAAACAAGTCACAGAGAAAGGGGGAAATGGGTCTAGTACAAGGTGAAGGAACAAAATGTATTTGACCCTTATTGCTGACTTGCCAGTTATTTTTTGTAACTGTGAAACCATCAATTTCGAGGTGTAGCGTCGATTGGGATGTGCTTTCGGTGGGAATCGAACCCAGGATCATCGGTGGAGTACCCATGACTAATAATAAAATTGAAAATACATTTTATTCCATATTGTCAAAAATGTTGTATACTTTTAATAGGTTAATAAAAAGCAGATTACATATACAGAGTTCAATATCGTGACTGTCAGACAATGATATGAGAACGTGGTGTGGCTAATAATAATAATTATTGTTATTACTAGTTTTTTAAGTATCAGACACAATAACATGCATTCTCAAAAACAATTCAATCGCCCGAATCTCACGTGGCCGAATATCACAAATATTAGTGTCACTGACAATGGTTTACACGTGATGCCACCAGCTTTATTAGAGATAAGAGTTTTGAAGAGAACACACATTCATCTTTTTTGCATAATTTGTTATGAAATTAACTCTTTCAAAAAAGTTGTTATGCAGTAAATAAAAAAGTCAATTTTGATATCAAGTGTTTGTTATAGTGGTGTAGAAACGTCAGCTTAATATGTTTTATTAATTTCGTTTGTGAACAACATTTTACAACTAATTATGCATTGACACTCTTATTAAGTTTTACCTGACCTCCAAGAATTGAATGTTTGTTGTAAACACTGAAATTTCATCCATACATAAAAAATTGGAATTGTGTGACGCATCACTGTCAGATCAGTAATGTTTTTATCGAGCTGCTTCACTTATAATTGTACTGATTAATGATGTAAATAGCATGCATTATAACAAACGAATGACAAAACTTTAAAACCTACCTTGGTGGCAGAATATACTGTGATCATAGGGCATGGGACGATAGCGGATGTAGACGAGATGTTAATGATCACGCCCTTCTTCTTGTCCAGCATGCACGGGAGCAGAAACTTCGTCATATTGGTAACTGATAATATGTTGCAGAAAATTATGTTCGTGTACAAAGAATCTTTGTCAGGGGTGTCCAGGAAGTACTCTGGGTAGAGGGAGGACATACCAACATTGTTAATAAGAACAAGAGGCGGTGGCTTCACTGTAGCCAACTCTTTCTCAATTTTGTTGTAAACTTCCGGAGAAGGGTCGGAGAAATCTGCTACTATTACTTTCGTCTTGACTTTATGCGTGGTTTCTGAAAAATAGCACAAAACACAGTATTAAAAATAAAAGTGATGGTTCTAAATAATAAAAGGTTTACGCGGAGGCTAGACTTCAATATCATATGTGCACACTTGCAGTCTTCCTTTGGCTATTGGCCGCTTGTCTGTGTGTGTTGTCTACACTGATACATGAGTAAGCCAATCATAATCAAGTTTCTCCGAAACTGACCGTCCGTGATTCGTGGGCAGACAGATGAGACACGTAACAATTCAAATGATTCAATCACAAACGCAGTTTTGCACTAAAGTGCTTTGGAACACGCCATGTCCTGGAATTTTTTCGAGGAATAAACAGGTTCCCCTACAAATAATGAACTGTTAATATGCGTAATTTTGAATTCTGGTTTCTAAAATATCAATATGCAATTGCATAGTTATTCCTAAATTCGTTGCATAATATCTTTGAGCAGTATTGCAAGTTTTCACAATATAAGTTTTCGATATATGCCTGATTAACACTTGTGTCCATTACTTCTTAAGCACTAATTGCGAACAGCTAACGATGCTTCTTCTGTGGTTATGAAAACTTGAACCCATTATTGTATGTAATTCACTAAGAATTCAAAATGAAAATTAATTACTTAAGCATCTCACTTCCAGGAAAACGTATATTCGCAGTCCCACTATCTAACGATTTATAGTTAGTTAATAATTACTTAAATTTTTTAGTCAGATTTTTATTCTACGTGTTGATCCTGTCGAAAACAGAGTTAACACGGATTAACGAGAAAAGTGCTTGGCTAAAAAGAACTAACTGTCTTTATCCAGTTGCAGGTCTGTTGTTCTCAGCCAACATGATCACAGTGCCCGCCACTTAAGTAAAGAGTGGCTGCTGTTGAAGGGAGAGTAACATTCCAAGAATTCAAGCAAAGGTACAAACAATTAGTATACTCATAAATTAACAACACCATGTTTTCGCCAACTTGTGGCTCAGTTGTTCGACCCAGATTTGCTCCTCCTGCGCCTGATCCGTGAAGGTATAGCAGGAGACACCTTTCAGAGCATTATTACTAGGGGAGTGCGATCAGGACTTCCCATAACTTTCACACCGTCGTCGTTTTGTCACATCAGACTTGCAACATATAGAGAAAATATGTGCATTATTACACCAGGCTGTTTTGGTGCGCACTCCCCACAGACTTGGACTGTGTCCGTAACCTCGATTGATTTGAGCTTGGTCAGTGCTCTAATTGACAGTAGTTGAATACTGCCAATAGAAAGAGTAACGCCCTTTCCAATCGCAGTGGGTGGATGTTCTCCACCCGAGAGTGGTTCCACCTCCCCTGTCAACAGCAATGTGCAGAGTTGAATCCGCACGCGCCACCTTGATGGGGCCGAGTGCTATCCTCACTCAACANACCTGTCAACAGCAATGTGCAGAGTTGAATCCGCACGCGCCACCTTGATGGGGCCGAGTGCTATCCTCACTCAACAAACCCGCTTTGTGAACGAGTCCTCTTACTATGCGGACCAGACCATCAACCCTTCGTTGATGAGCACCAACCCTTCGAAATTGGCACCCTAGCGCGAATCAGCACGCTTGCTTTCCACGGCAGCAGCTACTGACCCTTCCAGTACTCAAGATGCCCGCCCTCCAGGCAAGTATCCACCTCCAGATCTCCTTCTAAGCAGAAGGTTCAACCACTGCCACCCAGAGTCCGACCCGAGATCAGCACGGACTAAGCCGGGGCTTTCACACTGATCCCCTGGGTACCCACAATTTTCAGACATGCACACTGAGTTTTCACCCAGAGCAGCCCAGNTTTCAGACATGCACACTGAGTTTTCACCCAGAGCAGCCCAGTCCCTCCAGGACGCCAGAGAGACCCTCCATCGAGACTCCGCCACCCCGAGATCTCCCCCGTCCTGCCACAAGTCAAGGCTCAGCTTGGGAGTGCAATTCGGTTCGCGGGTCTTCACCGCAGGCGAAGAATATATACAGCCTCTGGAGACTGCACATAACCTCGCCGTGACTGATTATCTGTGCACAGACAGGCCGTCACCGCCTTCAATCGTCCTCACTCCGTTAGCCATGGGGTGGCCCCCATGTTACCAGCCCATACCGCGAGCAGGTGGAGATGGACTTGAGTAGTGCTAGGCTATATATTAGNGCAGGTGGAGATGGACTTGAGTAGTGCTAGGCTATATAATCGCATCACTGCCCCATTAATGGAGATTTGTTGGAAGCTTTTCGTGACGGCAGGGAGACGCCCCAGGGATCACTAGTTCCTATGAGCGGCTCCCACCGGAGCTCGACTAGCGAGCTCTTACACTTGCGCCGGTCACCGCCATTAGAGCCTGTAACCAGGGTTAGGCCCAACTGGAGCAATCATTCCATAGACGCCATGACTACCCCACCAGGTACTCGTTTTCTGGGCTCCCCCCTACACACTCGGCCATCCCATACGACCGGCTTTCAGGCACGCAGTCCCCTCACCTTACACCCATTACAGGTTGGTTGCCAGACCACAGCCTGTACCCAACCCGCCCCACAGGGCCATTAACAACACCAGTCCGAAGTTCAAACAGTCGTTCTAACTGGAAATATTACTGTTGCTGTGCAGAACTACGAGGGCACCAAGACCGCTCGCTTCCCGCCAACTAAGCTGGCGGGCACTGTAATGGATGAGTTAGGCGTATAACAACAGTAGTAATGCAAATAGGACGGAAACTGGAGCGCCCGAGAATATACTCTTAGTATGCTGCCTGTATTTAAACGGCTACATTGACTGGCATGCTCCGAGTTAAGTTGGCAACCACAGAGGGAAAGTAGTTCCATATCGTAACGTTAAATTAGGTGTTCCATAAAAATTTCTGGACAATGAAATTATTTCTTCTGCTCTGTACTTTTAATGCCTATTAGTCGTAAAATAATTACTTTTCCAATAATTTCACATTTTCACTCGACCGACGCAAGAATAAAATGATGAGACCCACTGCAAAATTAATTCTACATAAGGCAGAAGAATACACAACGTGCGTATAAGTATGTCTTAAGGAGAGTTTCCAAACGTGCTCAGTTTACCGTTAGCAGTCTTTAGAATCCACTTCCGAAAAATGTCCATCTTGCCAACTGAACTACGGAACGAGGGAACCAGCAGAAATTTTACATGATCATACAAGCAGTCCAAGAATTATAAGCAAACCTAAAGCAAGGCTCTTATTTTGGACTGTCCTAGATATACAAGCTGACCCTAAAAAACGGTCAACCCTTAAACAGGTAATAAATATGGCCATGATGCATCAAATAATCACAATTTGATATTTGTTAAAAGTTCACTGTTTTCGAGATATATGCACGTNAATATGGCCATGATGCATCAAATAATCACAATTTGATATTTGTTAAAAGTTCACTGTTTTCGAGATATATGCACGTTCTTTAATTGTTCGAAAATGCATGCCTTTAGTTGGTATGTTGCGTGCCATTGCTTCAAATGAGGGATAGCGTTGGTTCTGTTTTTTTTTTTTTGCCTACTATTCTCGACGAGTTGAATCATCAAACGTTCGTAAATGTTTTTCATTGGCGAAAACTTGNTTTTTTTTTTTGCCTACTATTCTCGACGAGTTGAATCATCAAACGTTCGTAAATGTTTTTCATTGGCGAAAACTTGTATCATTGTCAGATTTGAGCTTTAGTAATCGTCCGACTTTTAATGGTTAAAAATAATAAGTACCAAGCTAAAATAGCAAATTACATTTCAAACTTGCTTATTTTTAGATATTACATATCTGGTTTCTCCTTTAAGATACGGAGATACAGAGCTATGAAAATGGCAAAGGAGGTACTGCCTACCAAATTATGTAAAATGTTGGATAAAATGTGTTTGTCATTTGTAGTAACGGTGCAAGAAGCCCTACCAAAGAAATGAATTTTGAAACAATTCATAAACGTGACCATCTCTTGAAAACCGTGGGGTTTTCCCCAAGGTCAAATTCTGACATTTCGACAGGCTTTGGTTGGACCTGTAACCTGTTTTAGGGTTGACTATTGTTCAAGGGATTGCCAGTATTTCACAAGATTAGATTTGTATCTGTACTTAAAAGGAATGTATTTATTTAGTAGGTCACAACTGCATAAAACTCACCTAAATCTGCAGCAACTGTTTCTAACTTTGACAAAGTTCGNTATTTATTTAGTAGGTCACAACTGCATAAAACTCACCTAAATCTGCAGCAACTGTTTCTAACTTTGACAAAGTTCGACTGATCAGAACTATATCCAGTCCTTTCTTCGCCAGCTAGAACAGTTAAGAAATTATTATTANTTTGACAAAGTTCGACTGATCAGAACTATATCCAGTCCTTTCTTCGCCAGCTAGAACAGTTAAGAAATTATTATTAACTGCATAATACAGTTATATTATTTGGGAAGTGGAAATAAACTAGCATATACTCACCAATTCTGCAAATGCCTTTCCTATGCCGTCTGTAGCCCCAGTTACCACTGCAAGAAGAAAATATTCCACGATGTAATTACATAAAACAGAATAGGTCTTGCATNGTCTGTAGCCCCAGTTACCACTGCAAGAAGAAAATATTCCACGATGTAATTACATAAAACAGAATAGGTCTTGCATTACATTTAAATATCGCCTCATTGGAATATTAGAAAACTGTGCGTGTACACAATATTTTTATTTTTGGGCTAGTATTAACTTTATTAGGAAGTTAAAAATTCCCTTAATTTTTACGAGGTAGATAAAATGTATTGNTATTTTTGGGCTAGTATTAACTTTATTAGGAAGTTAAAAATTCCCTTAATTTTTACGAGGTAGATAAAATGTATTGGATGTCTCATTAATTGTTACACTCTTTGGACGGGAATAACAGATAAACTATTAAAGACAATCTTATGTGACTGCTTGTATTTGACGCTATATGGACGACCTTGGGTGTTTACGAATATCATTAAATGTTACAAATGCTCTAAATGTCTGCCATCAGTGGCAAGACATCGTCTGCGATGCTGAAGAGCAGAACGACAAACAGTAGGCATGGTTTCCTTGGGGATGGATCGTGTCCGCTAGCGTTAGCGCAGAGAGTACCGTAGGTCAAAGACATGCTTTAGCTTTGGGCGTGCACAGTGTGCTCCAGAGTTACCCGCATATAAAAATCTAACGGCGTTGAATCTGGAGATCTGGGTGGATGTTCAACACTTCCTCGTCGGCCTATTCGCATCCCAGAAAAATGTTTCATCCAGGAGCGACTGTACGTCTTGGTGGCAATGTGGCGGTGCACCGTCCTGCTGGGAAAAGCATTGTCATATGAGTAGAGTAGGTGGACACCTGGAACAATGTTTTCCTGCAACATGGAATGGTAACTTACACCTGCCACTGTTCGTTCAAAGACGACGCCCCGCAAGTCTTCTGGCAGGGCAGACATGCCGCACCACGTTGTTAACCCAGTAAGATAAACTGNCATATGAGTAGAGTAGGTGGACACCTGGAACAATGTTTTCCTGCAACATGGAATGGTAACTTACACCTGCCACTGTTCGTTCAAAGACGACGCCCCGCAAGTCTTCTGGCAGGGCAGACATGCCGCACCACGTTGTTAACCCAGTAAGATAAACTGCATGCTCTACCACAATGCGGGAATCTTCATCGNAGACATGCCGCACCACGTTGTTAACCCAGTAAGATAAACTGCATGCTCTACCACAATGCGGGAATCTTCATCGACCAGGTGCACAGTGTTATGGTGGTTGACAGTTCCGTGCAATTTGAAGGTTGCCTCGTCAAACCAAACAACCACGTCGGTAAAATGTTCGCTGTCGTTGCACATGTTCACAACCCACCGGCAAAATTCGACACACCCGTCTGAGTCGCCTTCATTCATAGCTAGGAAAAACGTAGCGAATTAGTGCCTCCACTTTACTTTCCTTAAATGCGATGGACAATTTATTTACTGGCGACTGACTCACNTTGACAGTTCCGTGCAATTTCAAGGTTGCCTCATCAAACCAAACAACCACGTCGGTAAAATGTTCGCTGTCGTTGAACATGTTTACAACCCACCCGCAAAATTCGACACACCCGTCTGAGTCACCTTCATTCATTGCAAGGTGTAACGTAGCGAATTAGTGCCTCCACTTTACTTTCCTTAAATGCGATGGACAATTTATTTACTGGCGACTGACTCACGCGCAGATTGCCGTGTTGACTTCGATTTCCTGCGGGTGCGTGTGGCTGTGTGCAGCACAACCCCCACACTCCCTTCGCCTGTTGTCGCTATTCTTAAGCCGCACTGTTCTTTCTTCGCATCACACACAACTTTATCCCTCTCAGACTTGTGTTATTGCCTTTGTTATACGTGGCTAGAGACGTCAGGTTATTTATTATCGTACAGTGTATGGTACAATGAATGTTTAAATAAACACTGATCGTGTAAATAGGCATTTTGTCTGTACCAGTTTGTCGAGCAGAGTATTCTCCTCAAACATAATACATGTTTTTCCATTTTAGGCATAAAAACAACACTGATGACATCTATTGTCCCGTATCAGATATTGGAAAGAACAAACATTTTATTTTGTGCTCGTTGATATAAGGAAATATTTTGGTATTTGTGTGTGTTGTGGTAGACACTTTCAAGTTGTTTATTTTCTCTGAGTGAATAATTCTTGTCTTGACAGAATTGTAAGGAAGGAGGCAAAGTTTAGAATAATTTATAATACGAGGCTGAAAATAATAATATGTCCAATTCGTGTTAACGTCAAGAAACTCATTTTCTTCGTCCTCAGTCACAGATTTTAATAATGAAGTTAGAAAAGTAAAAGAAGGCAATATCTCTCTAAAAGTCTATTGCCTACTGCAACGGGAAAGAAAGTAAACTTCTGCCTATGCATCTTCTTTTGGTATCAAATCCAGGGATCTTTACCGAGGTTCACATGTAGCATGTGATGAATATGCGATGTCTTGGTAATGAGTAGGCATAATAAAAACATGTCAAAAATGTGTCTGTTGCTTCTCTTATGAGTTTACCTAGAGGAAGTTTGANTAAAAACATGTCAAAAATGTGTCTGTTGCTTCTCTTATGAGTTTACCTAGAGGAAGTTTGAAATATAATTTGTTTGGGATGTTTTAGAAAAAAGTAGTGTTTTCTTTGAAAATAGGTTAACTTCTAAAATACTAGTTGTGTTAATATTTTACATGTAACTTTTCTTTCCAGTCCCAGATCTATATTGTATCATCAATAAGGCTGTCACTCACATATATACGCTAAGCCCGAATCAGTGATATCAATCAGTGAAATAACATTCACTAAAAGTCANAAGGCTGTCACTCACATATATACGCTAAGCCCGAATCAGTGATATCAATCAGTGAAATAACATTCACTAAAAGTCAGTTGATAAGTTACTGCCAACTGGAGAATCAAATAAATAAACTTTTTAAAAAGTGACTTATAGCAGTGGAAATTCTCGACATTGAGTGGGAATCACAAATGAATCAGCGAAATTCAGCCATAATATCAATTAGTGATTATCAGTCGCTCAATTTTCACTGATTTGACTCAATTTGCAGTGTTTCAGGTTAGAGTGTTCCTTTTTCCTCGGGGAAGAATGACAAACATATTTTCTTTGAGAGTAACATGAAAAAATAACTGAGGCGGAATTAAATTCCTCAAGTATGTTCTCCACAACTAAATTTTTTCTCCTGAAAATTTTTTTATTGTTACATGCCACCTTTTCCCAGTGAGGTGTTCAATTGTGACTTGTTAATAACACAAGAAGCTTGCAGATTGGTTCTAGATATAAGGGGATGGATGAATCACGCGAGTTAAATTTTTAATCCAAAAATTTGGCGTTGAGGCCGAACACTCTGTTGATAAGAAAATTTAAAGATACAATTGAGAAAACCAAGGTCTCTCTTGTACTTCACGCGAGGTTGCCGTATCAGTCCTTTACCGAAGATAGCGTAGATAAATGTCACATTATCTCCATACAAGGTTTATCGAGTGAGTCTGATTATGTAGTACCACATTTGACTAAATATTTTTGCAGAAAAAACCGCCGCTGAACGAAGTAGTGAGAACTGAAGTAGTAATATTTCCGTGTTGAGATTCTTGAGCTAGACTTCTGAATTTGTTCAGCAATGTTGGCCCTTCCGTAGTTCAACACCCTAAAATTATAAATTACTGTCTACCATAAAAACATTACTTTTAAACCAATAAACAAATTCTAATAGAGAGCTTGAAATTTACTATGCAGATAACGAGCTCATATTTGTCTTGTTTATAATTTTGTTAATATTCCAAATTTCCCAAATACGGAGCGTCCGAAAACACAATCCTATCTCTCGCATGTGCTCCAAAGCATTGGGGTGATAAGTAACATGGCGTCGGAATCACACTCGCGAGCGCATTCTTCATTANCTCGCATGTGCTCCAAAGCATTGGGGTGATAAGTAACATGGCGTCGGAATCACACTCGCGAGCGCATTCTTCATTACATATGACGCAGTGGGCGGAACTGGCGAGGATCGCGAGCGATCACTGTTTCAATGATGACCAACTGTCCTTCAACACGAGTGATCAAATCGGTGTTCCGACCTTGCAAGTGGGACTACGATTTGAACAGCAACTATCACGATAGCTACAATAATTCCTTTCTTAATAATTTCGCAACTATAGCCCATCTCATTTTTCACCGTATTATCTGTACTTGGGCCTGCACATCATTGGCGAGTGCCAACATAGACTTACATCGGCCAAACTTAGCTCTGCTGGACACTCGTAGCTGGTTGCTCTGTATCACCGCTCGGGCTTATTGGTCCATCCCGTCCTTGCAGTGTGATATTGCCTTTAATAAAAAATATTTATATTATCTGTATACTATAGGAGGAAATTAAATACACGCGATATATCGTAATTATATACCGAATTGTACATTTTAAAAATAATTTTGTTGCTATGTTAGTTATACATCACATTTAATGGGTCTTCAATGCCTTGTCTTTTAATAAATAGCCAACGTGTTTCTTGGTTTAGAATATATGTACTTTTGATAAAATTCGTATATTTTTTAGTTACAATTGCCGCACTGCTTACTAAAGTTGCATATGGTAAGAAAATTTATAGTAAAAATATTTCAAAGCGTGGTTAAACCAATATATTCGACGGGGATAGGGTCAACATGTATTTTCTATTGGTGGAGTTTCGCAGTTCAAATAATTATAAAATTACTTTAAATTTTGTGTTGCAGTACATTTATCTACTTAAAACGAAAAAATGCGTGGTAATAAAGACTAGTTTGGCGGGAGAAGTGGTTGAAGAGAATACTTTTGCACAACGATTTATAACATTTTACTACAAAAAAAATCGAAACAATATTCGCTCGAATCTTGTCCTAACGTAATGCTTTTCCCCAACTATTCGAATGTAATTAGTTCGCTCGTAAATATTTTATTCTATATACGCTTTTAAATGAAGGACTCAGGGAATCATGGGATCGCGGTGGTGTAGTGGTTAGGCTGCTTGCCTCACACCTTTGCGAACCGGGTTTGATTTCCAGCTGGGTCACCCTCGGATTTTCGCATGTGAGAGTCGTGCTAGACTATGCCGCTGCTTGGCGGGTTTTCTCGGGGATCTCCCGTTTTCCCCATTCTTACCTTGCTTCACCCTCGTCAGCTCTCATGATCACGATGTTAATCTCTTTGCTCCACTCGAAGAATCATGGTATATGCACTTATAACCACACAGAACATTTAAAAAAAAGTGTAGTGTTTGCTACTTTAGAAGTTAAATTCATGCTCAGTTGAACTACAATGAATTAAACTACTGTGTAATTACAAAGATTTCGAACGTGAAAGTTGAGCTAACCTGCCCATCGCCCATACTTGCTGAAATCCACATTCTTACACAGCATTGGGCCAATCACGAAGTAGCACAGTAGTCTGCAGACATGTTTGCACAGTTGCAGCCCCACCACAGCTATGCAAGCTATACCGACGGCTTCCAAAACCGTGAACATGCCTGTTCAGTGAAGACGTTCTCAGGAAAAGCAACCAACGTTCGCGGAAGCAACACGCAGGCACACAACCGCGCTCCTCTTCAAGCACGGAATAAACACTGCGAGCGTGCGAAGTTTATAAAGATAGTGACGGTTGATTTTATCCGCACAGCGCATGCGCGATGCAGTGGCTTATCGAACTGACGCGGCACTTTCCGCCAATCAGCTGCAACCTTTGCCCAGGCAACGAGACTTCTGAAATCCCAGACTGCTACTAGCAACAGTGGACTGAGGCCGTGTTCGGAGTGACATTTTTGCTAACAAAATGGTCACGTGACCCGATTTTATCGACGAAATCTATGACGTACTTGTTTTAATTCGCATTCTGCGTTTTTTCAACTCCGAAGCTGACAAATTATCTCATTTAAAATACCAATTCACCCGCCATGTTGGTTCTGCTTGTTTGAAACGTTTAAACACAGTAATTATTTGAAAAGATAAGTTATTGAAATATTATTTTAATACGTATTATCTGATGACGAAAATTTTTGTTTAGTAACAATTTCATGTTATGTTTTTTTAATGAGGGCTATGAACCAAAACTACGAAAAACTTTTTTTTTTGGAAATATTGACGGAATTAAGTCCGCGAAAAACTGGTGAAACCTTTAGACAGAACAGCTGAATGTATGAGTAAGTTTTTATAATATTTTATTTTGCAACAAGGTTCTTTGCATATCAGTGGCATATACAGACTGAATAAAAGTTTTCCCTGTGATTAGACTCGCTGGGTCACCGAGAGCGCCTTAACCAATGATTACTTCTGCAGTAAACTGAGCGCTTTGAGAGCCCTGCTTACTACTTCTACCTGTATGCACACTATTTACTGTTCCACCATTTGTAAAACTAACATTGCCAAGGGCGTGATCACTTTGTTCACGCACCGGTCAAGTAAAACTGAAATTATTAGAAAAGTAAATATTTTACAAATTTACTAATTTTTACACTTGTGTTCTCCAACATTTGTTTACCTAACACACTTCATTCAACGATAGTAACTGTAACTACTTTCCCTACGCCGTTGCCAACTTCACTGGGCGTATGCCAGTCAGTGTGCCAGTTAAAATATATGCAGGCAAGGGCAGTGAAATTTTTCAAAGGTTGGTTTCAAAAGTACTCAAGTAACCGTGAATAGCCTATACCGGCTGTGTGCATATATTTTCCCTATTGTGTGCGAGGTTACTAGTGAACGTGGTGAATGCAATTCCACTTACCAAAGTCACTGTAAAAGAAGAAACACTGCTACAGTTAAAAAAAATTAGAGGTAGCTATGCATTTGTACCTTTAGTGCATGTACTGCCTTTGTGACTTGGTAAACACACATATTTGTTTTCTCTTGGTGACATAGCAAAACCAAATAGGATTATTCCATCGTAACAAGCAAAAAAATTAAGAGAAAAGAAGAAACTTAAGATTTACATTATTAGCTCTTATAATATAAGGAATAAAACTCCTCTATAGCGATTTTTCTGAGAGTGTATAAAGGTAAGGTTTACATAAAATTGCTATATTAAACCGAAGCACAGTCATCCTAATGTGAACTCGCTTTGCGCTTGTAAAATCCACTCTCGTCANATTAAACCGAAGCACAGTCATCCTAATGTGAACTCGCTTTGCGCTTGTAAAATCCACTCTCGTCAGAGTTGACAAGGAAAACCAATGATCTGTAGAAAAATAATCCTCGTTAACATTTAGCAGTGAATCTCCCAAAACACATATGATTAATGCATGTTCACTTTCCTTCTGTTGGTTGTTTGTGAAGGACCTAATATAATGTCTGAGACCCAAGATGTGTGAGCGAAATGGGTTATGGGATAAAATTTAAATTGAATTCAATAATAACATTGATGGTGGACTGCACAATTACTTAACCAAAAAGTTGAATTTACTTAAATACACTCATACAAACGCCAAAATTCACTTGTAGCAATAATTTTGCGTATTTATACGTTTTATCAAGCCGAATTCCCAATGAGTAGTCTTTTTCTGGTGGGCAATCAACAAAATGATGAACTTTATTAAAACCAAAGTGTAACGATATACCTCGAGTGGACTTCTCCAGGTTAAATTGTCTGACTGTTCCAGCAAGTAAGACTCTGTAGATCTTTGGATGAACACCATGTAGCGCTAGTCCATTTCCGTAGCGGCTGCGTGGAGAAGTCGGCAGCGTTGCCACTGCGATATTCATCCTCTCCCTCAAGTTCTCAGACCCGTGCACGGTGCCCATACCCACGAAGCTGAAACAGACAAACTGGCGGACATCCGACTAACTACCTCAAGACGTATATGTCCGATACAAACAATAGTGCAATCATACTGCCTCAATTAACGTGACTGCACCATTTAATTATCCTGTGCTGTTTATCACGAAGAATATTAATTAGTTCACAAACAGTATATAAATCAACATTCAAGAACATTATANTATCCTGTGCTGTTTATCACGAAGAATATTAATTAGTTCACAAACAGTATATAAATCAACATTCAAGAACATTATAAGATAAAGTTACTGAGGTACAGAAGCCTTGGGCCATACGAAATATTCTAGGACAGAAACGAAACACATGCCATGATCGCCACTAGTAACTAAAACATGAGTTGGGTATTCTCAACTGCAAGGAAAACTGACAACTCGCATGAGACAGGCTCGCCTTTAGCAGAACGCGAACGAACATGTGGGTGAGCCAAGGCCAGAGTGATGATCTACTTTTTCCGCCTGCGGAACTGGAGACACCGCACGGAACATTAAGAAAAAATGTTTTTTTACTGGTTGAAGAATTAAATTATTATCATACATTGTGTTAAGCCTAAACACTGTTTCTTTTTATTTATATATTTTCGAAACCATTTCATGTTGTTTTTGTGTGCTTTCACCGGAGTAGTAATGAGTATAGCAAAAGAGGTGCATCAGAAGTTTCTTTCGAAACCATTTATTGGACCACATTTGTAAACTGAAAACGCAACTTTGCTAATATGAAATATTACCGCATTTAAAGCTGCTAGTCAATCCTGGCAGTACAAGCCCAAATGTTAAAAATTTGCTCACTAAACTTGTAAAAGGATATAACAGTTACAAAACATTATAAGTTCGCCATTTTCCGCATTATAAGCCAAGCTGAAAAATGGGCTAAAGAAACTCGATCACTTGCACAATACCAACCTAAAAAAAAAAAAATACCATGTCCATACAAACTGCATTAATCATTGCGAATTCTTCAACGACATCATATGCAGGCANTAAAAAAAAAAAAATACCATGTCCATACAAACTGCATTAATCATTGCGAATTCTTCAACGACATCATATGCAGGCATCACATACAAGCATCACCGCGACATAAACTAATAATAAAACCTCTCGAATCTGCCTCTGTACAAAACGAAATATTTTGAGGATATAACCGTTACATACTGTGGTAAGTGAAAGCTTAAAATGAGTGATGAGTGCTGAACTACCTTTGGTTAGTGTTCACATTCTGCTTTATAGCAAAAGTATTTACTGTCTTTTTAATAAACCTTACAACTCCTGCATGTCGAAAAAAAAATTTTGTGGCTTCCGAATACATTGCTAATTCACTCTCACAAACGTGAATTTCATTGGCAATTCTAATTCAGGGCTATCAAAGCTGCCGGGTGAAGACAGTTTATGACAAAATATTAGTTTAATTTGCTTTTGACTATAATATTGTTATGGTTATATATAATTATATTTACACACTATACATTTAGTATTTTATATTGGGCTTAAATCACAACATGCAAGATGCCAAGTATAAATAATTATATTTAGAGTTGTATCTGATTTACAACATAATACAAATAAGTTTAATATAACGCGCGGAGAGATATTATGTTAGATTAATGCCACATCTTTATTTAGTATCAATGTCCATGTCTGCTCGCTTACCTTGTTATATTGTCGCCGTAGGCCGGTCGTCATTACGGAAACGGCGGTCGTGCACGATGGCGCTGCGCCCAGGGCACCATATGCTTTTTATGTGCTTTTATTAANGTCATTACGGAAACGGCGGTCGTGCACGATGGCGCTGCGCCCAGGGCACCATATGCTTTTTATGTGCTTTTATTAAATATTAACGATTCAGTATTATAAACTTGGCCTTGTTTACGTTCCGCCTCGTGGCGAAACTACTGAGAGCTTGTTTTGTTCCCGTAGGCCCGTGTTGATATGTCCTCGCGACTAGCGTCGTATTGGCATTCTTCCGCCGCGGCTGTTTGCAAATCGTCCTGAATACAGTGGCGTCTACTTTAGGTGCGTTNGCGTCGTATTGGCATTCTTCCGCCGCGGCTGTTTGCAAATCGTCCTGAATACAGTGGCGTCTACTTTAGGTGCGTTCAGCAAGTATGCTGGGTTAAAGATAGTTTCACGCTGGTGCACATCATAACAATATGTGTACATTTTTCTACTATACTCCTCAAAAAATGTTTTGCACCACCTGTAATTTGATTGCTCATAAGAGACGTTCACTGGGGCAGTGTAGGAGCAATACAAAAATACATCAAAATGACAGGCGTGGTATTCCGTACAGTGTGTATTCTCATCCCATTTTAAAGGCACAGTACGGGGCTACTCTTCCATGTCACAGATTTGTATTCATTGTGTAACAGACGTTGGTGTTCACTTGTTTACAGAGCCAGTCCCGCACCCTGCTTGGGTTTATACCAGTGTAGCGTGCTTGGTGCCTTACAAGCAGCCAACTCATAAATCCAAACTTAGAACCGCCCTTTTAGGTTAGGGACGACTCTTTTTCCCAGACGCCAAGACGATGGCCCAGTTTACATGGTTCGCTTTCACACCGACAGGATAAATTTAAATAACATGTTTGAACCATTTTTAATTTGCAATGCCCGAAGTAGAGTATAAATGATGAGTAGGGGACAAGGGGATGGGGGCCAGGTGCCCACCACCTGTTCCATCATTCTGGTCGGCCGGTCACCTTGACGCACGACCAACTATAATACATTACATTGTTTCACAAACAATTTTCGTCTTTGAGCGATCTCCTCATCGGCTCTCAAGATCTCGCTGTTAAGAGACGCCCAACCCTCTTCACTCAGTCACGACTCAATTTACAATTTCTGAGCATATGTGGCATTAGATAAGTTTAATTAACTGAGTTTATAATGTTTGTATTGACCAAACACCTCAGTAGCAGTATTGGCGATCAACAGTGAGTATCGCTGGTTGTGCATTTCGAAAAGTGCGTAATGTAGACTGAGCTTGGATAGGGTACAGTCGATGGCCACGAGGCAGCATCACATTCCATACGGGAATCGGTGCTGCTACCTGTTCGAGGGATTTGAAACTACACTCAACACTTAATTTGATGACAGGATAAATGCAAGAGGGTAAACATATGGACGTCACAAAGTATCACCGACTAAAACTACCCACAACGGGCCAAATTAAGGGTGTTAATGAAAACCAACATTATAGTATTAAACTGATTAACTCTAGCAAGGTTAACACAATAAGTGTTGATTTACCTGTCAACGTACTTAAAATCCAGAGTTGAAAGATAATTATGTTTTAAAAAATGTATTCTATGCATAATGTTTAAGAAGATATATTTACAGCAATTGAATAATGTGTAACATTTCAAAGTATGAAATGTTATTTTTTTAGCAAATAATTGCTATCACTGAATAATGTGTATAATTCAAAGTATTAAATATGTTTAACATAACTGTATTTAAGCTTGTACATAAATCGATCAGCTTTCTAGATAAAAAAAATATAGGAAACTTAACAAAACCAAATGTATATTTTTATTTAACTGCACTATTTCTCTGAATAATTAATAATTGTCAGTGATGTGTTACATTCTTTGAGCACTGGAAAAAAACTCTAGGGATAAACACGAAATTTTGTTTTATTTATGAGCATTACTCTAAATATATGTGTGAAGCTCACAGTCCTCAATAGTCTGAAGCCATCTCTGTTCTTCTTGGACCCTGTAACTCTAGGTTTATTGCTGTCAACCCATCTCCCATGCCAAATGTGCCGCACTGGTCAACGTATGCGAGGGAAGTGTCCAACCCTGCANTGTCAACCCATCTCCCATGCCAAATGTGCCGCACTGGTCAACGTATGCGAGGGAAGTGTCCAACCCTGCAGTGCATAACCAACAACAATGCATGTGCACTGACACTGGGCGCACAGTCTCTGGCCAGTAACCACTCTGCTTTCGAAACAGCATTGTAAAAATAAAGTATTTTCATTGCAGTGATAATTAGTGCTTCGTGTATATTATGGCATCTGTCTGAACTCCCGGCGAGTGTTCATCATACAAATAAATGTAATAAAATTCCCTAAATAAATTCTTGAGTAATCCAAAGTTTAACCACTCAATGTGTTTCCGAGTGGTTTTGACCTGCTGATCAGGTAAGGTACTGACGGAAGTGTGTTAAGCAAAACTTAACTGTAAAACCAAAACTCTAACGGAATTTTTAAAATTTCGAGAGAAATTTCGGTGAGCAGAGAGTAAATTTTCTGGTGTCAGTTATCAATTTGTAGTTTTTGCCAACATGGTTCAGTAGAACTATGAGCTTTATTCGACCCTCCACCTCCAAGTGGCCGTTTGTTTTTTGTTTTGCTGCATCTTTANGTTCAGTAGAACTATGAGCTTTATTCGACCCTCCACCTCCAAGTGGCCGTTTGTTTTTTGTTTTGCTGCATCTTTACCTGAAGTGTTCGATATTATGATTCACTAGCATAGGGAAGTAAGCCTTTCCCATAGCCATAATTCCCGAAAGGAGTTGTTATGAGTCACTTTGACAATATTGTAAGAGTCGAGCAAATTTAAAGCACGATANGCCATAATTCCCGAAAGGAGTTGTTATGAGTCACTTTGACAATATTGTAAGAGTCGAGCAAATTTAAAGCACGATACCAGTGAGGTACAATGAGTGCCAGCTCAGCACTCTGCGCTCAGGGAGTGACTCGAGCAAGGGCACAAACACCGGTTCCACACACATGATGTATTTGTGCACACTAGAATTGCTGACACAGTATTTACCTGGCATCGGTCCAAAGCCTCGCATCTCCCCTCCCCTTCTCAGTGGTCAACATCTCTCTCCTCTCTCTCTGTCTACGTCAACATCTCTCCCCTCTCTCTCTGTCAGAATCTCCTTTCTCTCTGTCAACGCCTCTCTCCTCTATCTCTGTCTCGTCAACNATCTCTCCCCTCTCTCTCTGTCAGAATCTCCTTTCTCTCTGTCAACGCCTCTCTCCTCTATCTCTGTCTCGTCAACGCCTCTCTCCTCTATCTCTGTCTCGTCAACATCTCTCTCACCCTCTCTCTCTCTCTGTCTCGTCAACATCTCTCTCTCTTTCTCTCTCTCTGACATCGATATATCTCTCCTCTCTCTCTGTGGTCAACGTATCTCTTCTCTCTCTCTATCGTCAANCTCTCTCTCTCTGACATCGATATATCTCTCCTCTCTCTCTGTGGTCAACGTATCTCTTCTCTCTCTCTATCGTCAACATATCTCTCCTCTCTCTCTATTGTGAACACTTCTCTTGGCAACAACTCTCTCCTCTCTCTGCCAACGCCTCTCTTCTCTCTCTCCCTGCCCATGTAACAATAGGAAGTCTCGGCACACGTTTTTNTCTCTCTGCCAACGCCTCTCTTCTCTCTCTCCCTGCCCATGTAACAATAGGAAGTCTCGGCACACGTTTTTACTGATGGCCCTGCTGGGCGACTGCTGGGACAAAACAGAAGGACTTACACAAGTGGCCCAGTTAGGGTTCNTGGCCCTGCTGGGCGACTGCTGGGACAAAACAGAAGGACTTACACAAGTGGCCCAGTTAGGGTTCATTTTCCGCAACAATACATCTGGCAGGCCATTGACCATGGCAAGTTTACAGAATGTCGATGGCTACGAAACTGATGGTTGAGTATAGGTATGCCACTAACTGCCCACAAAGGGCACAACAGCAGTATTGCAGCACATAATTGGCCCATTTGCTCGCCACTGATGGCAGGCTGTTGGTGTTTTTCGCACAGTGTTCTCCACTGGTGGGCCGAGTATGGCTAGTAGGTGATGCCATTTCAGGTCCAGCAATGGTGACGGGTGTACTTCGGCTGTCTACCAGCTTTCAGCCGGCTGTATTCCATTGATGGGGCCATTTGTATTTTGCTTCATGTATGTCGGCTCTCTTCCTACTTGTCCTCTCTCTCTCTCTCTCTCTCTCTGTCCTCTGTGTGTGTGTTGTCTGTCTGTGGGCTGACATGAGGAAAAGGGAGGCATGAAACCAATAATAAAATAGTGTATTTTGATTCTTTGTGCACGGAGAGCCTACAGAGAACCAGCTGTGGCACACTACTCCCAGTCAAAGAAGTACTTAATGTTCCTGCATTTATATACAGTATTGCCATTTGGTGAAAGGTGATAAATGTTGAAGTACCCAGAAGCTGCCTGTAGTATATTCATCTATTATCGTGCCCGAAATCAGACTGAAGAGCATGGCATGTCGCTGGCATCAGCCGAAATAGGAACAGCAAATTTTTTATACACAATTACCCTTAAATATACAAAATATCAATAAGTATTTTGGCATTTGTTATTTCTTTATCCTATTAAGTCTGTTGCAAAACAAAATAATTGCAAGGTATCAAAATACATAAATTAAAAAAACACTTTAAAAATAATAATATTTTACTTATTTATTTTGGGAACATGCGTACAAGTAACTGAAAAGTGGCTTTAGCTACGTGTTTTTTTTAGCTATGCAATAATTTCAGTTTATTATTTGTGAAATATTTACAATTGCCTCTAGGGCTAGCTAGGTCCATGTTGGGAAAATTAGGTAAATTGTCGTTCGATTTTACCCATTTTAAACTACAGCTCTCGCATACTTATTTCACACAGCAATTCTATGAACACACCACAAAAAATCGCTGCATTTATTTCGCTGCTTGTACCCAGAAACTCGCTCATTCAGGGTCGCATGGAGGTGGCACTTGTGGGTGCCTGGCAATAGAATGTTGTGCTGCTCGATGTTCCCTCCATGTGCCAGGTGTCACTGGGGCATCGACCATCTGGAAACATGCAAACCACTCCCAACGAATTTCTCCGCGAGGCTTCCATTTGTTTTGGCTTGAAGGATGTTAAAGTTGGAGGCATCAACAATGAGCATAGTTCTGGGCAGGCCTTGTGTGAAGTTTCCACCCATCAACAATTGCTGCTGCTCCTGCTGCCAAAGGTGGGATGAAGTGATTGGCGTCCCAAANTGGGATTAAGTGATTGGCGTCCCAAGTGGACAGCTGTAAGATTGAATGGTGCAAGAAACAGTCGTGGGAGTCTTCGTGGGCAGTGGACCATTTCAATACCCCATTCCCTTCTCAGAGACCAATTCTGCAGCAAGCCATCATATTCGGCCTGCTTATGCTGTCAGGCCAGCAGACGGGTGTGGTTGGACACACATGGAGAGGCCACCTCTTCATGCCAGGTAGTGTGGTGCAGTCGCTGCTATTGAACGATATGCCATGTGGCCAGCAGCTCGATCGAATGAGGCATTCCAGTAAGTGGTGCACCGCTGATATCGCAGGAGGCAGAACCACTTTGAGAGCAGGATAGTGACCTGTCATCGTCTGTTCCCGACTCATCGTCACTGCTGTTGATGGTGGGTACGACTGATTAAGCATTGGTGCTGTATGGAGGTCACGCATCACCGATGAACAAATTATACCCTCAAACTCCGATAGCATCTTCCATGATATGATGCTGTGGACCAAATGTTGGCAGATATATGAACCTGTATAGCATCACTTGTCTTCCTCACTCTACTTGATGTCGTGACTTCAGCTTCAGACATCGCGATGCAGGGTGTTGTTACTGACACCCTGCGTCGCTGGGATTACGATGTGATTGGCCGCTTCAGTGGTGACAGCAGTAGCAGGCATCTACGAATTGGGACTGGCAGTGGTGGTGATGGTCCCTCCGCCATGTCCGNGTGCTGTATGGAGGTCACGCATCACCGATGAACAAATTATACCCTCAAACTCCGATAGCATCTTCCATGATATGATTCTGTGGACCAAATGTTGGCAGATATATGAACCTGTATAGCATCACTTGTCTTCCTCACTCTACTTGATGTCGTGACTTCAGCTTCAGACATCGCGATGCAGGGTGTTGTTACTGACACCCTGCGTCGCTGGGATTACGATGTGATTGGCCGCATCAGTGGTGACAGCAGTAGCAGGCATCTACGAATTGGGACTGGCAGTGGTGGTGATGGTCCCTCCGCCATGTCCGNATCAGTGGTGACAGCAGTAGCAGGCATCTACGAATTGGGACTGGCAGTGGTGGTGATGGTCCCTCCGCCATGTCCGTCTCCGCCACAGACCCTGATGGCGCAGAGGCACTAGGCATGTGCTGGAAGAGGCTTCAGAAGTCGTCACCACGAAGGCAGTCAGATGTGGGAATGTCTGTCATTACGCTGTGCAGAAATGCACAGTGGTATTTGGAGGCAAGTTGGAGTCGGACTCCGGCAGGTTGCTGGGTTTTCCAACATCATCCTCGTCACCAGCAGTAATATGCATCTTATTATGGCCCATGAGAATGTGTCAACATCTCCCAACTCTTTAGGCGCAATCAACATCCTTTACTATAGTCCAAGAACTGACTCATATGGCTTAATTCAGAGCATCATTCACCTGCTACATAAATACCCAACAATAACGCTCGTNGTCCAAGAACTGACTCATATGGCTTAATTCAGAGCATCATTCACCTGCTACATAAATACCCAACAATAACGCTCGTTAGTACAAAATAAACAGAGGTCGCTGAACAAATACAGATATTTCTTATGCGAAATGAGCCTTTAAAATGATGGAAANAAATAAACAGAGGTCGCTGAACAAATACAGATATTTCTTATGCGAAATGAGCCTTTAAAATGATGGAAACAGCATTAAAGCCAGAAGGAAGTAGTATTATTTGCATAATCAAGCTTTAAAACTCATTTCAAGCACCGAATTATAGAGTAAATNAAAGCCAGAAGGAAGTAGTATTATTTGCATAATCAAGCTTTAAAACTCATTTCAAGCACCGAATTATAGAGTAAATTTGCACCGAAGCATAGGCAGTAAGCCAAAAATAAACATAATTTCCAAGCGCCAGGGTGAAGGGGACACTCATATGGCAGCAATACACGCCCACATGGGTATGACGTATGACATCCCCGCTTTTCTCCGACCTTGCTCGTTTGCTATCTTTTTGTCAGTGACTGTCGTCCACTAGCGGATTGCCGACCGGGTACGGGACTGCGCACGATGGTTATGATGGTTAGCTCTACCACTTATTTCTTAGAATTCCTGGTGTGCCCATATAACTGACATGCGGCTTAGGCTTCTAAGGCATGGCCTTAAATGCGGCTGCTGGGTGTTAGTGGCAGAGAGATGTACGTGCTATTTAATGTAGTTTCGTTTGTAATATTTTTTTCCTTGGCGTTTCCCTTTAAATAGTTATTAAGGCAATAAATGTGGTTTTCAATATTTTCGTAATGGTACCAAATGATTTCAGGTTATATAGAATTGGACCTTCAGCCATTCAAAATGTGAAGATTACAATCAGCTACACTGCCTTGAATGCATGCTCGGCACCACATTTTTGTTAGCGTAAGGTATAGCCTATTGATTTTATATGGTGAACATCACAATGTGTTAACTCTGTAACCATTTAATATGAAGAGAAATATTTATTTATACTAATTTGCTATTTGTTGTAGGTAATATGTAAATTGCATTCCATCAATATAATTGTGATAATTCTGTCCAGTCTGTTCTTTCAGTTCATTCCAAGCTAACGTGAGTTTTTGGAAACTGCGATATAAATTATTTAACTTTAATACATATATAAAGGCGAGATTTGAAAATAACTTATTTAGTAGAGAATGCCATTATTTATGTTTCTTTGCCCTTGGTACATTCAATGTTCTTGTGTGTGTTTTCTTTTAGGTGCGAGTTAGAATGCAGAATGATCATATTACATTTATTCCTATTTCTTTGTCGTAGTATGAAAGTCATGCATTTTATTACTCTTACGAATTAAATTCTGTTAGTGTGGTGTTATGGAAGTTGGAACATTTGTTCTGTGTTTCAAGCTGTTACTTCCATTAAAAGTGGCAGTAATTTTTTTATGATATGCACACTGTAAATGGACTTAAAATTATGAGTTACCTCACAGCCTAACACTTCACTGAAAGCTTTTATTGGGAAATGAGACACTTGCACAATGCGAAATCCTTGATGTGGAAAGCTCACCCCAAATTACAGATGCTCTGTGGCGGCCACTGTGAATATCCCATCTTCACGAGGCTGGTTGTTGGGTATTTAAATATTTTAGTGCTAGTAAAGGCTGATGTTATGATTTATAAAAGAGTTATGCTCATATTTCAGTCGTGCCTTCAACATAACTCTTGTGCTTGAGAACCCCTTCAGTCAGCTTGCAACACCCTGGATGTTGTCTTAGTCACACTAGCAGATAGAGGTTTACAAAATCTAATCAATTCGTAATTTTTTGTGGTGTTCTCACCTGCTGCTCCCTCGGTGACATTGTTGTGACAGTCGAGGCATCTCCATTGTGTTGCCAGGTTCCCGAGTTCAGGTTTCCGACATTAATGATGAAGTGACTCAAGCATCCTCTCTGGCAGATCAGAACTCATCCAAATGTTTATTTGTATTGATGGAAGGGTGTTTGTTGTCACTTCAGATGCCTGTGGGCGAGCGGAATCATGTTGTTAAGCGTGACATCTCCAGCGTGGCAGTCATATGCCATCTGCTGCATGGCATAATTCTCCCCCTTCCACCCTCTCTCTCATAATGGGAGTAGAATCGTGNCCCCCCTTCTCCCTCATAATGGGAGTAGAATCGTGGCACTTTACATTTATACTGTGGGTACTGAAGCATCTTTCCCTTTGGCCATTATTTGAAGCGACACCGACCTAAGTGAACATCAAGGTCATGCCCTCCTCTACACAATTAGTGATTGGATTGTCATCGTGGGAGGTCGCCGACGGCATCCCAAAGCTAGGTAANGCATGCCCTCCTCTACACAATTAGTGATTGGATTGTCATCGTGGGAGGTCGCCGACGGCATCCCAAAGCTAGGTAAAGCTGAAAACAGTCAGCGCGGTAGTAAGCCATTGGATAATGTGGCTGCAGATTGTTCGTTGCACAGTGTTTGGTGGTGTGGGAATATGGCACTCNCGGTAGTAAGCCATTGGATAATGTGGCTGCAGATTGTTCGTTGCACAGTGTTTGGTGGTGTGGGAATATGGCACTCGGACGCGGGACATCTTCCTTTGCAACACCTAGTCTGCTATCATCAAAAATTTAAAGACAGTAAAAGTTAAAGGCTATTTACTGTAAACTGAGCCCTTGTGAAAGCCCTGTTTAAGATCTANAAAAATTTAAAGACAGTAAAAGTTAAAGGCTATTTACTGTAAACTGAGCCCTTGTGAAAGCCCTGTTTAAGATCTACTTGTATTCACATTGTATCTTCTTCCACCATATGGAAAATTAACATTGCCATTGATCTGGTCACTTTATTCATGCATCGGTCAAGTGACAGTGTGAAATGATTATAAAAGCAAATATTTTACAAATTTGTT